>JAEIFU010001404.1:0-70209 GCA_018904235.1 Lordiphosa stackelbergi | reverse complement strand
GTGTTTGATGAAATGATTGTTTTTCCTCACACACACACGCCGGAAATCAGGTGCTGTGAGGCGACTCTGACCACAACTTGTGTTATGTAACCGTGTCCACTCCCAGACCCCAATTATACACACACTTTTTGCTGCATTATGGTTAAGGTTTCTGGCTTGCTTTGGTACATTATAAATTAAACATTTATGTTGGCGGTTTACTTTTTATCTTTACAAATAAATGGGCTTTTTTTTGTGGTTTGGCCCGAAAAGTGCAAAACTTTTTTTACTCTTTGCACGATAAAGTTTCGGACAGGACACCATCAAACATGCACGTACCGAAGGGCAATGGATAACTTTTTTCCATAATTGACAGTGCTTACAACTGAAACCGGGGCAAAGTGGATAAAGTTTATGAAAGGTGGCCGTAGAATTTAATAACCCACAACATCTTTTTATTTTTTTTAAAAACTTTATTATTAGTTTTATTTTTGGAACAAACTTTTGACTTTTCACCCAATCTGAAATATTTTTGTAACTCTTTTCCTTGACTTTTATAATATTTAATAACTTTGTTAAGTCAACACACAAAAATAAATTTTAAATAATGCAAGCAAAAAGAAAGAAACTCAAAGAGGCAGAAAAAAAAAGAAACTTTCTTCCCCATTTGTTTTCCATTTTCCGCCACTCGTGCGGCAAAACAAATGCTTAGGCCAAGGTCTCCTTTGAATAGAGACACTAAACACAAGCTTGGCTAAACACCCCACGGCCTCCTGCCCCTGCCTAACACTTTTCCAAATGCCCCAAAAAAATAAAGAACGGACAAGGTAAGGCGAATGCTTGGGTCTGAAATTTCGTTAGGCTGCTAGGACAACAACAACAACGAGGTGCTGAAAAATTAAATGCCTTAGTGAGAGGCAACTTGATCAATTATATGGTCATTTAGTTGCTGCTTTATTTGACTCAACTTTGTTAGATAAACGAGACGTTTGCCATCCACAATCAATCAAATTTTTCAATATAATTCAATTGGTACGTTTCAGATTGCAATTCAATTTGGTGTCTTGTGGCCATTAAGTTTAAACTCAATTTAAGTAATCTTAAGGCCTGTTTTGCAGGTCTTAACTTTGGCTAAAAAGTTTCACTAACACCCAGCTGAACCCAAACTGTAAAAAAGCTCAAACTGTTTGCACTAGACTTACGAAAAAAATAAATCTAAAAGGTGTTGGCGTTTGATCTACGAAATTGATGTGATACGCTTAGGTTACCGTTTCACAGATTACTTGGCGTGAAATGTATGCTTGGATTTACATTAAATATAAATCCTTGGGGTTCGGTGTGTGTGTGTGTGGCGGCTTGAGCGTTTTTGGTGGCTTTGGCTTTTAGATTTTGTTTGCCTTTGGGAAAACTCCATATCTGAAAACGCATTCGCTGTGTACTTTATAAATATTAATTTTAAACTGGTGCTTAAAAGGGAGTGTGGGGGAGACCAAATGGTGAAAAAGGTGACACCAATGTAGATGAACTGTGGCTATTCTCTTAACCCCGTCAAAATCTAATTATTGAAGTATGTTTAAATTTGTAATGTAGAAATGTAAAATTGGCTAAACAGCTCCTCCAACGGGGCCAAGCCAAGTTTCTCTCTGGGGCGGGGATGGGTGTGGCAATAGTTTGAAACAAATTTAATCTGCGTGCAGACAATAGCAGTCTACTTTTCAAATTTGGTTGCTCTAGATCTTATAGTCTCCGAGATCTAGGTGTTCATACAGACAGACGGACAGGGCTATATCGACTCGGGTGTTGATGCTGATCAAGAATATATATACTTTATATGGTCAGAAATGATTCATACATTTGCACGACTTTAGTAACCTTTAATAACCGAGTAACTGGTATAAAATTGAGTCCGCCGGAATGTGTTGCGCATTAGGAAAAGTGCAACTACCACAAATTGAGACGCCACCAGAACCATTGAGTTCATTCGCAGATTTAGTTCGACCAACAGAAATAATGCACAATACAGTGGCAAATGGCCAGCAATTTAATTCAACCATCAACATCAAAGGTCAATTTTGCCATAGAGTAGGCTTATTGCTGCCAATGCCCAACGAACGGTGATGACCTGAATCGTGTGGATACACGTTGCGGGTACAATAACCTCCATTCTCCTAACGCCAGGCGCATCGTCGGTGAGCTGGACTCCCTTTTGAAAGAACACAATGAATTATAGAAATTCGTTAAATCACACATGCATGACTTTATTGCTTGATAATTCTTCATAGTTCAAGATGCATCGCACCAAATTTTTTATGGAATTTTTTTGAACACAGTTTGTTATACTAGACAATTACCAAACTTTATCATGAATAGTGTTTTCTATGTACAACCGAAATATTTACTAAAAACAAGCTTGTCCTTATTATAACTGTAGAGATGAAAAAATATTATATAGCCTACTTTTTTGGGCTCGCTGTGTAAAATTTAGCTGTGCCTGCCCTATTAAAACTATTAAATTTCTTATATGTCTCTAATTATTTTACCTAAAAGTTCTCTATTTATGGTTGCTCATCTCATTAGTCTGCTTCACGAGTAATCTCTTTCAATTCCTTGTCTTACCTCGTCCTCTGCTCATGAATATTAATTTCCTTCCTTAAGCTGAAATCACTAGATGGTCAATTAGATGTGCATATTTGTAATCTGAGACGGCAATGGCTTTTGTCGGTTTATTGGGAATTGATACACGCTCGTTACAGCCTAATGAGTTGCATTTAAAATGCCTTCAGTCTGGTCAAATGGCATCTAAATGGCAGCACATAAAGGCCAACTCAAAAGCAATTACGACAAGGCCAACAACAACAACTGATGCATTATGGTTAACTCACCTTGTGCAGGGCATTCCGGAGGCTGCACGAATCGGTGAATGTATAAAAAAGTGCGGGTATTTGTGCTTTCATTTGTCAAGTAGGTTTGTGCATAAAAACATATTTTGCTTATGTGTTTGTGTGGCCAAAATGGAAATTCATGAGAGTGCCTTCGACTGGCGGTAAGTGGAGCAAAGAAATGGGTGAACATCTATGCAAATATGACGAGGAGCAGACCTCGGGCAAGTAAAATCCGCGCCCACGCGGGATTTTCAGTCAAAGGTACATAATTGTATGTATGTAGCAGGCGCTCGAGCGATGTGGCACACAAACACGCACATAAAGCAAATAAAAGCAAATGCAATTTTCTCAAAAACGGTTACTTATAAAAAATTGATACACATGTGTGAGTGGTAAAGGGGAGTGAACAGACGCAGGATGTTTCACATATGTTTGGGCATAAGAAGAACGAAATGCGCCCATAGGCAGTCGGATTATTCATATTTACATACAATTTTGTTATACTCTTACTGCAAGCCATCTAGAAATTTTTACAGTGTTGGTAAAATTTTGTTAATTAATTGGTCGTTCAGTTAAAGATTCTTTTAGCAAGTGTAGTAAAATTTGATGTGTGGCTGAAACGCAGAATTTAATTTTTGATAAGCTTCAAATGATACCATCAGAGTCCTTCATGTCTATCTATACATACGTATGTGTGTGTCATGAGGATTTGTTTCTGCATTGCATACAATTTGAGCCTTGTCATACTTGTATTTCGGCGGTTGACAGTGTCTTTACTGTTCGTTAGCTGTGCTCTTTGCTTGTGCATGCTTGTTAAGCAAGCAACTGTATACACGCATTCCTAGCATTGACAACTTCTCGTGCATGTTGCTCTTACTTGTACGTTCCCTTACATTAATAGCTTCCAATGAGTACCTTTTGGAGTGCTGCGTTTCCTGCATGCTGCTGGATTGCCCATTGAGTGTCCCTGATTGCCGGTGACTAAGCTGAGACAGCTTCATCTGCCAGTATTCCCTATCAGCCATTTTAGTTAGTAGTAGGGTCTCTTTGTGCTTGCTCCTTGTGTTACTTAAAATGGCTTTAAGCCCCATGCTATGTTCTTTCAACTTAGGTGACAATTCAAAATGAATCCTCTCTTTTCTCTGCATGAATTGTCAAATTGATATTTTATTCTAATAACCGTAATTAACCGTAACCAAAACCCGAAACAGAATTAGCTTAATAACCGTAACCAGTACCGTTACCGATATTCTACAACCGTAATATAACCGTAACCGGAAAAAAAACGATCGGCCAAAACAGTGACCGTAACCGTTATGCGTTTCGGTTTTAAACTCTGCTTCAAACTTTAAACGCATTTATCTCAAAAATTTTTCGAACTGGCGGTCATGATATCTCCAAAATCTCCAGTTACACTGAACCGATTTTGATGATTCTAAGTGAAATCGATGCAGAATTGTAACCATTCTGGTCTGACCCTCACACTAAACTACAAAAACGGGTCCAAAATTGAGTTTTAATTTTGCAATGGCCGGCATTTTGTCAAACAAAATCACAAAATTTTTTTCGACGGTCAGACCAGAATGACATTTATACTGGTTATAAACCAATTTTTAGTTTACATTTCACACAACCTGGAGACGTGGAATCGTGGCCGCCAGCTCTATACCTTTTGTTGGAACCCCGCACTTTGACGGCCGAGAACTTTTTGAACAACCCTCGTGTCGAAGCAGTAAAATTTGTTTTGTTTACTTTTATCTGTTTGTAACATAATGAAAAAAAAACGAATTGGAAAAACTGTTTGCTTTTTAAAATAAGATTATTTTTTTAAAAAGGTCCAAAACACAGCCTCGACATGGAGAATACCCCCTTGAAACAATATCACGTTCTCAAAAATATACAATACGTTCCAAATCGACGAACAAATTAAGAAAACTCGTTCTTAAATTGTGTCTAGAAATATGACCGACGCGTCCGTCATAATGAAAGTTTTTTTTGTCTGCTGTGCTTTAACTATAATTTAAGCGTCAGTCAGTCCAAGGTCCCGAGCTCGAATCTCAGGTAACAAAATGTGAAGAGAGTAGAGCACAGCACAATCCACCATATCATTTCTTCTCCCCCTCCCTCCACCAACACACTCCTTAAGGTGGTTAATATTTGGTTTTCCAGGATTTACCAGAACGGTGTTCATCAGTTACAAAATCAAGAACGGAGAATTCTTTAAATTAGAAAAGCGTTCTCATACAGTACGTCCTTAAAGTAATCCCAGTAAAACCGTCAAATGTCATTCGGAAAGCAACTAATATTTAGTAAAAACTTTGACATTTACGAAATGGATCGCTATTTGCTTGAAGAAAGTTGGGATATATTATATTAAAAACATATTTCCAAAGTGGTGAGTTCTCGACTCAAACTGTGCGAAATTTGAAAAAAAAAAACATTTAACAAAAAAAAACTCAATTTGTGGATCAATTCGTGAAGCGAGTTCGTGAACCTGGAATGCTGGTGGATAAACCAACCCTTGTACGTACTTGTCCGGTGCGCTCGACCGAAAACATTGCCAAGTCAACCGTGGTGGTCATTTGACCGAAATTGTTTTTCATAAATAAATGACATAAACCAACCTTTCCAATAAATGTTCAACCTTTAAAAAATATCGAGCCGTTTTTTTTATAGCTTAATTAAATTCAATTTATTAAATTGACCACCCTATATCTATATCATCTTGTTGCTTCAAGAGTGTTTACAAGGGTAAAATAAAGTGCGGTGCCCTGGACCTTAATGCTTGCCATTAGCCTAACTAAATTAGTAACTCCAACCTAGTTACTCACTCATTGGACTTTCTTCGACTGCAATTTTACTTTAGTAGTGCACGTAATTGCATCAGTTTTAGAGAGCCCGTTACTAGACTGTGCAAGCTGTTTATCTGAATCAGTCACTTGCAGTGCCATGGCATTGCTTCAGTTCTTTTACATTACTTTTGACATGACTAGACTGCTTGAGAGAGAAGAAATTTCTAATTTTTGTTTTCAAGAACAAATTTTGTTCTAGACTTAAGAAATAAATTTCTTGCCCATTGGTCAAAAAAAAACCTTAAATCTGTTTTAGAAAAGCTTTCAATAACATTAAGAATTTTTTTAAGATTTAGAGTGAAACGCAAACCCCACAAAAAAAGGTAGTGCACCCAATTTGGAAATGACATTAGGATAGTTTTAAAACAATTACAAAATTTCAATCTGAAGTCATATTACAACTTGCCACTAAACAACGATCACTTTTTGGCAAAAAGTTACATTAGTTTCGAGTTTGGTGACAATTATAAAGTAGGAAACACATTTTGAGCAAAGGCAAACTTTTTAATTAAGTTTTTTTGTCATTTTGGGCACTCTCTTTTTGACCTACAAGGATTAAAATCTGTTAAAAAATATGCAACATCCGCTTTGTAACCCGTTGACTGCCTGTCAAGGAAGCCCATTTTTGTTCGATTTTTATTTACAAAAATTAAGAAATTGAATTCTTTGTCATAAGAGTAGGTAAAATTTAACCATCTACTCTTTTCCTATACACACACTTAGCCCTGTGTGTGCATGTCGAGGCAGTGAAAACCATTTGCCTAAGAACACTTCCAAGTGAAAACAAAGAAAGCCGGAACACGGCAGCCCACAGGATTCATTGTCAACATTCGAGCATCAGACATTCAAACATACGGAATACGTATTTTCACAAAAGCGGAAACGGAAGACAAAAAAGACGCAACTTTAGGGCGGGTACCAGTCGAGTCGTAAAATGCACATCTTTTACCAACGTTAAACAATAGACGGACGGGGCCATATTAGCCACGAATTACATACATATGTGCGGTGTGTGCGCGAGTGCGGCCTCCCGAGACTTGTCAAAAACATTAAGTTAAGGCCAACCAACCTGGTGCTTTAATAAGCGACGTACGATGGCAGTTTGATAAGTGAGTGACTTTTCGTATAAAAGATATTTAAATTATTATTATCGGAGTGTCATTTCTTCACGCTTGGAAAGGGGGAATTTGAAGAATATGCAGGGTTTGGGACAGAGGTTAATATGGAAGCAAATATCGGTTTTCCGGTTACGGTTTTATTACGCTTTTTGGGATATGGGTTACGGTACGGGTAACAGTTATTAATCTTAGTTCTATTTTAAAAATATAAAATATCTCTTTGACAAATCATGCAGACAAAACCGGCTATTTGAACTTCATTTAAAATGTGATTTATTCAGTAAATGTACTAAATTCAAATTTCCTGTACATAAGTATAGCGTAAACAAATCCAGCCCTTTCAAACCATCTAACCCCTGAAAACGCGCAATATTAATATATTGATTCACTTTTTCCTTCCACCTTTTAAAAATATTGCGTCCGTTATTAATGGTACAGGAGTACACCTGTTTAGTCCCAGTCTCAAATCGATTAACGTACCTAATGACATCTGGAAATTTTAAGGGAAATTATCTTCCGTTTAATATCTTCCGTTTGAATGTCCTTTTGCAAGAAGGCTTGATTGACAAATGGCATCGCCTCCAGTAGCGGATGCAAATATCTTAATTAACCAAATATGTGCAAAGAAGATTGAAAACCTACCTTCGTGTCTATATGTTCCAGGAAACTGACTTACATTTTTATAGTTTTTGTGCAATGATTTAGGAAAACTAAAAATATATTAAAAATAAAAAGAGAGAACGGACTACCAACTATATTTTTCTGAGATTTTTAATATCAGCTGACAATTTTTAAGAATTATTTGAAATAAAAAGATAGGTTTCCTGAAGGCATTCCCTTAGATATTACTGGTATTACTGATATTACTTATATCCAAGTGAATGCCCTTCGCAATTTAAGGTAACAGCAGTGTCCACAGCGAACTTATCAAGAGTCAAAACGCGAATAAAAATTGTTCATTCCTCACTTCCATCCAGTCAAGATCACAGCGCCAGCTGAAAAGCTGACGGAAGGCGAGAAACAGGCTTCTTTTCTATTCACATTGAGGGAAGGAGAACAACTTGAAAAAGGCGATCGCGCAAGGAACGACCATATGTGTGAGTACTCAATTTTAGTTCATTGTACAATGTACATTAGGGTGGACGCCGATAAAAAAGTGAGCTGATACCATCTTAAACTATTAATCTTAGGTGTACATAATAAATTAAATAATCAAAAATTTTTAGTTCAAGTTTTAACCTGTGCGAAATCCTTCAAAGTATCCAAAAATATTACGTATACGACACGTTCACCGAATCGAAATTTCGTCGACGAACTCTCCGTATCATTTTAAAAGTTGTAAAATTTGAATTTAATCGAGCAACAAATAAATATCAAGCCAGCCAGATCCAAAAAGTTTGACAAAAAACAGGTCGCAAAAACCCATATAAAAATGGAGCAGGACTCTAATGTATTTTTGATCGGTAGACTAAGACCACATTTTGACGAAGTGAGCCCATATCCAACGAAGAGATGCGTTTTATCTAGGCTCTTATATGGCTAAATTTTTATACCCGTGTACTACGTAGAGTAATATCACGGGGGGTAACAAAAATAAAAGGTAAAAAAAATAAAATAAAATTTAAAATTTGGCTGCCAAAGGGTATACACGCTAAAGGGTCCAAAAGAAAAAAACCGCTCTGTGGACACCGTTTTGAACCGATAAAAGAGATACGTAGAGCCGAAACGAAAAGAGAATTGAAGACTATACCGGAAAAGAACTTTGCAGTCTGTCTTTAAAACTGTAAATAACATTGTCACAACTCATAAAACTAGATAATCACAAATATGTACTGGCAAATAAACAAATCCATACTCAATGGAAGAATTAGTATTAATAATATTTATTTATTTACATAATATTGGTATTTGTAGCGTTAGCATAATTATTCAATTATAAATTAAATTAATACAAGTGTAATGGTTTGAGGAGATTACTTTGGAGGGGAATGAAATGAATTTACAGAAATAAATAAACAGACACCTCACGCGTCTGGTTATAGTTTGTTGAATGAATTTAATGTTTAATGTTTGATCTATCATAAAATTCTCCTGCTCACAGAATGACACAAAATGAATGAACACATTTTTGGCGCAAATTCGAGAGTTTTGACTAATTTTAATTATAACGCATTACTCGTAGAGTAAAATGGGTATACTAAAGTCGTGCAAATGTATGTAACAGGCAGAAGGAACTATCTCCGACCATAAATATATATTTCTTGACCAGCAACTAACAGCTGAGTCGATTTAGTCTTGTCTGTCTGTCCGTCTGTCTGTCTGTCCGTCTGTCCGTCCGTCTGTCTGCATGAACACCTCGATCTCAGAGATGGTAAGAGATAGCGGTTTGACATGAGTGGGACCATAAAAAATTTAAATTTTTATTTAAAAATTTAAAATAAAAAAAAGTAAATTTTACAACCAAATACATACCTCCTCAACCCAAAATTAAAAAAATAAACAAACAAAAAATATAAAAAAAAAAAATAAATAAAAACAAACATAACCTAAACTAAAAAACAAACATTACTAAAAATTCCCCCCCCATAAAAAAAATAAAACCCAAAAAAAAAAAAACAAAACAAAACATAAAATATATTTTTTTACACCATAAATTCAAACAAAATAAAATTTTAATTCAGTAAATACTAATAAAATTTTTATACACAAATAAACACAAAAAAAAAATATTAAAAAAAAAAAAACCAACAAAAAAATACTAAACAATTAATTCAAAAAACCCAAAAAATTTTATCAACACTAATAATCCCCCAACTCACCCACTATAAACCACCGCCCGGCGCTTCCCCCGAAATGCTTCTTTGATCTGCACGTGAAGATCAAGTTTGTTTCAGATTTTGGCTACGCCCCTCCTGGCCCCCGCAATTTGGAAAAATTATCTCTCCACAGTTTTAAAGATATGAGATTCGCAACTTCTAGAATAGTAAAGTAATTAGCAAAATGAATCGATTTGCCGAAAGAATGCCAAAGATCGGATGAACGGCTCTCAAGTTGTACGCAAAAAGGTGAACCAAGCCCCTCCCACTACCACTCTAAGAAAATGTTGCATACTTTTTGATGGTCACACTAAGCATCGTGGGAACACTGTTAAACATGTTTTTTCTATGAGTAATGGTATATCGAAGTCTGTTAGAGCGACTTTAACTTACGCCAAAAAAAAAAAAAAAAAAAAAAAAAAAAAAAAAAAAAAAAAAAAAAAAAAAAAAAAAAAAAAAAAAAAAAAAAAAAAAAAAAAAAAAAAAAAAAAAAAAAAAAAAAAATAAAAAAAAAAAAAATTTTAAATTTATTTTTACGGGGGATTGAATTTAAAAATCACATTTTTATTTATTTCGTATTCTACCCTTACAAACCGAGTTTCAAGCCAATCGAATTTTCGGCCATTTTCTTTCGTGGGTGGATTTTCCAACATCGGAAAATCACCTTTCAATTTATTCCGGACTCTTTCCTTACAAACCGAGTTTCAAGCCAATCGGATGAAAAATAGTTGTTTTCACCGCTGAATTTTCCGACCGGTAGGTCAAATTTTCCAACAGCGGAAAATCGCATTTCAAACTATTTCGTTTTTTATCCTTACAAACCGAATTTCAAGCCAATCGGATGAAAATAGTTTTCATGCAGAATTTTCCGGCCATTTTCCTTGTAGGTGGATTTTCCAAAATCGGGAAAACACGTTCGAATTATTTCAAATCAATCGGATGAAAAATAACATTTTCCCCCATACAAACTTTTCCGACGCTTTTCCGACTTTTCCGGGTGGAAATTTCCAAAACCCCGCCTAACCCCGCCCAGTACGCAACTTTACCATTAACAGAAACTCCTGTCCAAATTTCAGCTTTCTATCTCTTACCGTTTAGGCTGTGCGATGATTGCCAATCAGTCAGCCAGTAAATCAGTCAATGAATCAGAACACTCTCTTTTATTTTTATAGAGTTTAGTCAAAGTTTTGTGCTTTTACAAGCGCTGGCTCAAGGTCAATGGTTGATAACAATTTAATGCGATCAACACAATTCAACTGAACGAAGTTCAGATTCTGGCACAGCCAAAGCTATAAACGAAGTTTTAGCTAAACAACATAACATTGGACACTCCTTCATAAAAACATGGTATACTTTCAGGCTGACCACTTCATAACAGAAATAGTCGGGGCTTGGATTTACAAATGTGAAATTCTCAAGTCTTTATTTGGCGGAATCGTCATTTAAAGAGAAAAGAATACCATTGTTGGTTGTGAATAAAGCATAGAAGTCTGCTGATGAGGATTCGGGGGACGAATTCCGAAACAGTATTGTCCAGACATACCAAATGCTATTCCGATGTACTGTTGTGAGCTATCTCGATCGCATTAAATTGTTATCAACCATTGACCTTGGAGGCAGCGCTATAAAAAGCACAAAAGCTTTGACTAAAATCAATTCAGGTCACTAAAACCCTTATATGTATAGAGTTTATTTACATATGTATTGTCTTTGTTATATAAAAAAAACATTTTTTCAATGGTCATGGTATTTTTTTGTCAAATGTTATGGATTAAAACCAAGTATACGCCAACTACTTAAAAACTAAACTGTAGGCAACGCAAATCGCTTCGTTTAATATGGTATGGCCTTACATTTTTCCATAGTATCCATTAGAGCGGTCCCCAGGTATATGAATTTTAAGGTCATGCTCTCACCCCCTATTTGATACTTTTTCATTATTTATTATTTCATTATTTCGCGTAAAAAAAATCCAAAAATAAAAAAGTCGAGTTTTAACGGGCGCGAATTGCGAAATAAAATTTTTGATTTTCTTAATTATTAACTATACAGCAAATATTAGGTTTGGGAATGTTGTGACCTCCTTTTTTTCCATTTTGCGTCATGTGTTTGTGTTTTATAGTTAACGTTTAATTTGTATGCTTAATGTAAGTATTTAGTGTCAGGTGGGTGGATCAGTGGGGTATTCTTTGAAGTCTCCTTTTGCCCTGATCCCGTTTATCATTTTCTTCGCAGGAGACGTCTGGCGAGGAAGAATTGTTGGGAGGAAGATCTTTGTCTTGGTAGCAATTTTCTTTTAAAATTTTTTTATTGAAGATTAGTTATACTGGGAAAAATACTTAATTGTTATCTTATTTATTTGATTATTTCTTTTTCAAAATGAAGGCAAGTGTTTTAGATTTATTGCCTTGTTCGTCCAATTGGTCAAAAAACTTACTTTACTTTTCATTTTTCTGGAAATTCACATGTCTGTCAAACAAACTAAATGACACAGCCTGCTTAAAATATGATAGAACTGCCCTCGTTACTAGCGTTGAAAGCCAACCAAAACCATAATTGATTTTGCTAAAGAATATGCAGCACAAAACCAAATCCATTTAAAGCGAAAAATAATAAGAGTAAATAAGCCAGAAAGTAAATTTAAGCCCTGTTTCTGCTGCACTTTCTTTGGCCATCGCCGGGCAGGTACAAGCTGTCGGTAGGTATTTGCTCCAAGTTGCTGGTCTGCTCGTTTCCACATAGTTTTAAGTTTTATTGTTGGCTTGCGGTTGGTCTTAACTAAAATCAATTTCATTAAATTGGATTTTTGCGGCATTGGCATGCAAGCGGCATGTCCTATCCTTGGCAACCGTGACTCAAAAGGAATTGGATTTTGGTTTCAGTTTTATTTTCGTTCTTAAATTTATTGCAAAAATGGTAACAAAAATTGGCGTCTTTTTTATTCTGTTTGCTGTTGTTTTTTTTTTTTTGGCATAAAGTACACAGGACCGTGAAAAAATACTTAACGACACGGAGACATTTCCGTTGGAATGGACATATTTTTGATATCTAACTTCTAGATATCTCAGCCTTGGATGCGGCTGATAACCTTCAGATAGTGCATTAGATGTTCACCAATGTTTGACTTGATGTAGAAAATGCACTGAGTCTGACGCTCTATGCGCTCCAGGTCAAGATCCTCATCGTGCAGCTGGAGTAGATCGATTAACGAATTGTTGGTTATGGTTTGAATGCGTGAGGCATTTAGGAATTTCATGATGCGCTCGTTGGTATAGTGAAGTTGCTAGAAGTAAAAAAGAAAAATTGAGGGAAATTAGTTATAATTTGAATGAGTAAGTAGGAGGATTCTTACTACACAGAGAAAACAAAATGCATGAAACATGTAGAAATAAAACAAGTAAACACCGCATGTGGAGAAGTTAAATGCTGCGGGTCGAAAGAAAAAGCCTACACAACATTAGACAATTAGCTTATTTCCAATAAACTTTTACCACACGAACGATTAAGGGTTTCTACAATAACGTTTGGATATTGAAATCCTACACGGAAAATGTAGCTTAAAATCAGTGCTAAATTTGAACATTTTTCATTTAGGAAACTACTTATCATACGTGGCTCTTTGTGCAAAGTTTGGTTAAGATAACTTTAAAACTGACGAAGAAGATAGCGTAGAATCAGACGGACATGGCTATATTAACTCAGCTCGTCATGCTAATCTTACAAATTTTATAATTATGAAAATATGGCACTCAGAGAGTTGTATACCTGAACTTGAACATAGACTATATAACTAGACTATCAGGGCTGTTCTCAATTCCACTTCGGTTTTCGTGTAAACATTTGTACTTTGAGCTCTATGTTAGTAAGATTGTATGGAAAGTGACACTTATATCTACGGTTACTAGATCCGCTTTCAGTAAAAGTGGAATTGCTCAAACAGTTGAAAACGACAGCTCAATGCCAAGTGGATTCAATTCGTAGAAAAATGAAGCGTTGATCTAGTAACCACAGATTTCCTTCACACCTTCCATTCAAATTTGTAAGAGTAAAATGGCCAATTCAAACGTTTATACGAAAACCGAAGTGGAATTGAGAACAGACCTGTATATAACTTTTATTTAAATGGTCGAAAAAACCGCGAAATTCGCAATATTGTTATAACAGTATGTTTGAAAGCGCTTTCACGCACAAATGGCTGAAAGGATTCGGGTAAATCTTGGCAAACAGATACATTGCTGATAACCTAGACTTGAACATAGGTTATGCAACTAATGGTCAAAAAAATCTCGAAATTTGTAAAATTTTCATAGGACTTAAGATTATTATTAAGATTGAATAAATGCCCATTGAAGACGCATCTATAAGAAGTGTAGACTAGAGTTCCGCGAACGACTTACGAAATAAAAATCTCTGTACGCACGATTCACGCACATAATTTTTTGAGCGTTTCGCATCACTCACGATTCACGCCCAAATTAAGAAGGCGTCACGAATAATCACCCACGATAATATTCCAAAGTTCCAGATACATTTTCTACATCACTTATATATTCATTATAAGATTTCGGATTTATGTATAATGAACCTAAAAACTAAGTAAATCGTGCATTACTGCTACCTAAGAAAACAATGTTTTTTTGTATTCTGGATTTAAAAACTAGGAATTGTAAGGTAATGAATGTGGTTCTTACCGACTCTTAGCTGATTTTTGAGTCTTTTTTCGAATAGATTTAATTAATTTCATTCAGTTCAACCAATATTGGGCTCTCGCGGGCCGGGGAATGCTATATGTACTGTTCGGACAGAGGTTTCCAAGCTGATTAATTAGGACTTAGAACCGTAAATATATAAAATAAAATATACATTTGATTATTTTACACAAATCAGTGTCTAAAATATAAAATAAATGAAATTCGTTCTGTTAGGGATAAAAGAAGAAGTGGTACCCACGATTTGTCCAAATTGACACCTTATTGATCAGATTGTTTAATGGTCTCTCTCTGAGACTTTGAAGTGTACCCGACCGGTGGGTTTAAGCACTCGAGGAATATTTATTAATTTAAAAATAATTAAGTACTAATTGTCAAAAGAACATCTGGCAAAACGGTTGTTTCTTCGAAGCATATAAAGTGTACATCTTATTTTAATTATTTTACGCTTTTGAGCCTAACAACCAGGAATTCAATTAAGTGCCCTTCAAAGAGTAAAGTTCCTTCAATGCGTCTAAATTTCTTTAATCGCATCCTTCCTTGTTTATGATGATCATTTTTAACACCATTTGACCCTTGATTTCTGAAAAACTTGTCGTGCTAAAGAAATTTAAAAAATATATCGTTGTTTCAGCTAAACAATATATATTTCATTCTTCGGCCCTAGAGAGCCCAATATTTGTTGAACTGTGTAATTATTGATAAAACTGACGAAATTCCAAAATTCAAGAAACATTTTGTTTAGGAAGTAAAATAAATTTTTAAAATTTCGTGGCTACTTCATATTTTATTGTAGTAGTAGTGTAATTATTATTTATTTTTAAATTGTTGTATAATAATTACATGATCTGTATAAGAAGTAAAGCTACCATAATGACTTAAGAGTACTGTCGTTGGTAACAAAAAAGCAAAACTAAAAAAATCCAAAATGATACTACTGACTACTACGCCTGGCTTCCCAGGTCTTCCCCAGATACCAGATCATTCGTCAAAAAAGCTTCTATATGCGCAAGTTTCTGTATCCACTAAATAAACTCCTCCTTTAACAATTGCTTATAACGTTGTGCTTCGAAGATGTAGCCAAAGAGCTTTCTCTCTTCTTGCTCTCAGCTAAGACTGTCCCTTTTACAATAAATTCGACGTATCTCTCTTAAGATTGGGAATCTTTCTATAAAGTGCAGCGTATCTTCTCTTTCTCTCATATTGCATAATGAACACTCTTCCGATTCCAAACTTAAGAGCTCTACTCTTGCCTATATCATCCTTGAAGTAGTTTGTGCAAGTTTGTGCTCTAATGCTGTATAGCTATCGCGTGTCTCGCTTTGCCTCACCCTGCGCTCCGCATTGTCTCGAGAAGATCTTTTTACACCTTCGATTAACAGTCTATGGTTCATTTTCCAGGTGGATAGATTCTCAAAAGAGCAATTTACGTTCAGTGATGTTGCAAGAGATTCCCACTTTTAAAAGAACTGCTTCTTCGTTTGCATCAAGTGCGTAGCGATGTTCGTAACCATGTGTATGGTCTACCTCATATAGCTTTAATGTTAGTGTAGCGTGTCGGCATAAACTGGAGATAGTCCAGTTTCGAGAATGATGGCATGGCTTGGCGTGTTCATTGGAAGTCTACACAATCGCTTTATAAATCCCATCAACAATTTTTCCACATCTTCATATAGAGTGTGTCCCCATACTTGGACGGTGTAGCACATTATGGACCGCGATGTTGCTTCAAAGACTTTGAACTTTGCACTGCTTTTTACATTCTTTTTTGCTATGAAGGAACTCCATGTGCTGCTGATAGCTAGTCTGGCATCTTTGAGTTTTTGTCGCACATGTTTGTTGAAACTCATTGAGGGAGTCAATAGCACGCCCAGATATCTGTACTTCTTGAACACTTTAATTTCTGCGCCGTTAGAGTCCACTTCTCATTTCGTGACAGTCGTCCTCTTGCATCTTTCACGCACATTATTTTTGATTTGTCGAGATTTATTTCGAAATTCCATGTGACACAGTATTCATGAGAGCGGTTGATCATCTCTTGCAGTATCTCTTCTTGTACATGAGTACCTTGACAATGTTTGCTCTGATTTTCACACCTCCTGGCAGAATTTCCGTGATATTATCCACAAACAGCGAGAAGGAGGAGGCAGCCTTGTTTTAGACCTGTATTGGTCTCAAACCACTCTGACACCGATTTTCCGTCCCACACGGCAGTGCGATTCTCGCTGTATAGGTTGCGAATAATTTCCAATATTTTCAGCGAAATTTCGCATTTACTTAACTTCAGCAGTAGAGCGCTTCTATCGATTGTATCGAAAGCCGCTTTAAAGTCAATAAAAAATAGATACATTTTGTCCTTTCTTTGAAAGTACGCTGTTGCTATTGATGCAAGAACAAATATGCTTTCTACTGTTGAGAACTCTTTGCGGAAGCCTGCCAGAAATTCGCTCAGGATACCGTTGCGATTAACCCATGACGTTATCCTTTCTAGAAGTATCGACGTAAAAAATTTTTGGATGCTGTTTAAAAAAGATATTCCTCTATAGTTGCCTGCGCTGCTTGAGTCACCTTTTTTAAATATTGGATATATAAGGTTCCTTCTTTTAAAGCCTTCTGGTGCCACGCCTGCTTCGAAAATTCGGTTATAAGCTTGCAAGAGCATTCTTAAGAAATTCACCGGTAACTCTATTGATACCAGGCGCTTTGTTTGGTTTAATTCATCGGAGCGCTTCTTGCATTTCTATAAATGTTATAGCCGCATCAAGCTCTTGACCAGCAAGGATGCTGGAGTAGACTTTTGAAGTCATATTTTATAATCACAGTGCTCACAAAACACGCACGGATTACTGATGCTCAGGCACCAAACTCTGTTTTTGCTCACGATCACATCGTGACTCGTTCAAATTCACGTCACATGTACAGCTCTAGTTTAGATCAAAAACCGCGAAATTTGCCTAATTTTCATTTGAATATTCACAAAAGCGCAGGCGTTGGTAAATTAAAGGCGTCGATTAAACACTCCAAAACATTGCGAAATATATCAATTTTTAATAAATACGAGGTGCAAATCAAAATATTAAGAGAATCGCGAAATTTGCAAATTTTTCATATAACCAAAGATTATTATAAAGACAGCAGTAGACGGGTTGGAATATTCGAAAAGAATTGATTAATTTCTAAAATTGTCATTTGAGCTTAGATTTTCTGCGAAATTTGCAGATATTTATTAGTTTTAAGAATCATTAAGATTTGATAGATGGCAATCGTAGACACCTAAATGCTTAAATCGAACGGTCCAAAAAGTCGGGAAATTTTTCAAAATTTTTGTACAATTTAGAATATAAAGTAGACGGGTAAATTGACGGGTTTAGATTATGATTAGTTCAGATTATCATAAAGATTTAATAGTTGGCAACTAAAGAAGGGTAAATAGGACTGACCATCGGTCAATCGATTTAAGACGAGACATCTAAGTTAGCTACAAAAAAGAAATAAATGTTGTCCAAATGGAAGGCCAATACGAAAATTTGTGAATGAGTTTTTTTGTATGTCGGTTGGAGTAATGGAAATACTATGGCGTAATTTTGATATTCTATTTTTGGGTTAAAACAAATGCATGGTAGTTCAAGAATATATAAATACTTTATGTGGTTGGAGATGCTTTCTTCTATGGGTTACAACATTGTGGACAAGTTTACTATACTCTCTGCAAGGGTATATAGAGAAGAGAGAATCTTTACTTTAAACAGAAACAGCACTGAAAGTTAGTTTTGTCTCCCTGTTTTGATAGTGTCCCACAGAAATTGTAAACATTGGTAAACTGATATTATGTTATTCAATTAATAGAATTTTATGCAAAAAGAAATTATTTTGGACCGATCGTTTTTTTGGGGCTGTTCCCTTTTCTGATTTTGATTATAGGAAACTATGGAAACTAAAATATCTCTCCATTATAAACTTACCCCCTCCAGATCATTGGTTTTTTCTGGTTTCAGACTCAAGTAGAGTTTGGTGGCATCTTCACGGTCAGCCACCACATCGACCTTGACCACTGGCGAGGCAAAGGTCAGATCATCACTATCCGATTCCATAATGGCCAACACCGATGAGGTTAGAAACAGCAAGGCCGGGCGTAGTTGCTCATGGACCAGCAGCGTTATCTCATAAAAAAAGAGGATCTGATCACGGCTCAGCTCTTCGGGCAGGTAACGCCAAATGCAATAGGAGCAGGCATGCAGAGCCACATTCCTGGTCACACTGGGCTCCACTTGTTGAGGCATGGCATTGAAACCCACCGTATGAAGCACTCCCTGTCCGGTCAGGGCCAGCATTTCGGCAGCTCCACTTATGGGTTTGGTCAGAGCTCCCACTATGCCCTTGGTCAGGCCAGCAATCACACCCACCGAGCTGCGTGCCTCCAGCGTATGATGAGCCAGTCCTCCCACCGCGCCTAGCAAACTAATGCCCAAACCGGTTAGGCCTTGAGTAAGCCCATCGGTGAAGCCTTGCGGTCGTGCACGACGTCTGGCCTCAGTCAGTTCTATGTGCTCGGCATCCAGGGTGAGTCTGTCCAGATTTCGTGCCACTGAACCAGCTAATTTGGTTACCGAATTCACTGTACCGGCTGTCACATTACGTAAAAGCGAGGCCGAGCCTTGGGTCACGCCCACCAGAAAGCCCCAAGGACCACGAAATAGACCCTGCACGGGCATAGAGATGAAATCACGTAGTCCAGTGCTGAAAGAGCGCGCCAATCCGCTGGGACTGCCCAAAATTTCCAGTGAACCCACCACCCAGCCAGCTCCAAAGATGGCTCCGCTTAGATAGTGCAAGCCCAACGACTGCCCAAAGCGTAGGGGAACTGTTAAGATCTGTTGACGTTCGTAGCGTGAAAAGGAGAGCGGTGAATGATCCAGAGCTATGTAAAGTCTGGATGAAGTATGCACGGACAGAAGTAAACTCAACGGTTCCACCGTAAAGCTGTTCAAACGCAACGGTTCGGCGATATACAAAGCCTGGGCTACCACCTCATCGGGCAGCAGACTCTGTCCATCGGCTAGATAAATACGTTCGCTCTCCAAGCGAGGAGTGTGCACACAATTGGAGGGTTCGCACTCCACCAAAGTCTCCAGCAACTGATTTAGGTAGGCATCTTCTATGTACACACGAAACGGTTGCAGTTTACAGCGTACGGCCTGCAGTTGCAGTTCATCCTGGTAGAAGGAAAAGCTCAGAGCAGAGACGGGTCCACGACGTGTGGCCTGCTGTTGGTAGACAGCATCCAGATCGTATACCTGTGGTATGCCCGAGTAACGTCGGTACAATTGTTCCGCACAGAGTACAACGGGAAAATCATATTTTCCGCTTGAAAACAACTGATTGTCCACTTGCAGATTGGGTAGCTGTAGTCTCAACACACGCTCATCGTCGTCATCATCATAGGCCAACATGGTGTCATCCGCATACACATTGCAAACCTCCGTCTTTAGATAGTCCCTCTCCCGGCTGTCGGTTTGAAGGCTAAACACAAAACGCTTGACAAACACACGAATCTTAATCTTTCGCTTCGACTCGCATTCCTCACTGAAGTGAGTACATTCTGTGTCCGGCAATTGAATATCATCTATAAGTGGTTGTTCATCTTCAGGCTGATTTTGATCTTCCTGCTCTAGAGGCAAAGTGATCTTATCGGGCATTTTAAGGCGTGAGCGCAAATCCTTTACAGAAAACTCCAACTGCTGAGCTATGTAGTAGATGTTGACGCGTATAACGCGATGTTTATCACAGACCACCACCTTGACATCACCACATCCACCTGGCACATGCAGGAATTTCTTGGAGGATTTATCAGTTCGAATGGGCTTGGACCAAGCCAGCTTTTTCTTAACCAAAGATTTATCTGAGAAAGAGAACAAATTTAGAAATTTAGAGAATTACCAGAACAAAAACCCACCATTATACACAGCCAGGGAAAGATTGCACATGGTAAATTCCACATCAGGAAAATTGGCATACATCTGCGGTGGTGTATAGAAGCATTTACTTTGTGGAGCCACCAATTGATTCCATTCAAAATGTTTGCCCACAAACTCAGAGGTGGTACAGGTGACATGGCTATGCTCCGAGGCGCTAGTCTGGGCCACAATAAACTTCACATTCGTCATATTGCTTATGATAATGGCCGGAGCGGTGTCCCGAAACACATTCAAATAATGTACATTATCCTTCTCAATCAGGGTGATCATCAGTGGTATGGATTCGGCACCAGATTGCAAACTAAAGCAGCGTCGTGTGAACGGTAAGGCCAAGGGTATGGGTATGGAAATGTCACGATTTCCACCCACAGCAAAGCACACAAAATAAACAAAGGCCGTATCACAGGTATGCTTAGCCTTGCGTGCATTTAGATCATAAAACACCTCCACGGTGATGCCCACACTAGAAGGGTTGAGAACAACAAATAGTGAGTTTATATATTCCATCTTTGTTTGGGATTTTTTTAGCTGGCTCGAGGTCAGTGTTTTTTACGTGCTTATTAAAAACAAACAAACACTAGTGTAACAACGCACGCTTTTATTAGATGTTACTCGTTTTCCCTTTCTTCTCCGCGTCCCTGTCGATCCCTGGCCACCATACCTTAGACCATAAACGTCGCTTCATCGCCGATTCGCCAGAATGACCCTCATGTGCAAGACGAAGTACCCCCTCGATCGCAGCAGCTGTAGAATGACTAACCGTGTACCTCGTAGTAACATTTGCCCCACACTCGACAATTCCAACCAAAAAAAGTAATAATTTGATGTAAATTTTTCCAACGAAGTTAACCTTTAGTCGATTAAGTATTTTATATTAATTGTGTTGACAACCTCAGATATTGTTAGACAACTGGGACAGAGGTGGAACTATTTTACAAATATTTTGTTCCCGGGTTCAATCAAAGGTCAGATTAATTCGATCTCCAGTCCGGCGAGATAATAGTAGAAATTTCTCTACAGCCCAGAAATCAGAAAGGGCACTCTTTCGAAAGAAGAAAACTAACAGGGAGTAGAAATACTAGCATAAAGATCTCTTGCTGCAGTGTTCTTTCATTTTTCAGGAAGTCTTGTTTATTGTGCAGATCCCAGATACCACCAAGGTGAGATCCAACCAAGATCCCATCCAGATCCCGCCCAGATCTCACCCAGATACTACCCAGATCCAACCAAGGTACATCCCAATTAGATCCTAACCAGATCCCACTCAGATCCTATTCAGATCCCACTTAGATTCCGCCCAGATCATACCCAGATCCCACCCAGATACCGCCAAGATCCCACCTTTATCCCACTCAGATCCCTCCCAGAACCCACCCAGATCCCACCCAGATCCTCATCCAGATCCCACACAGATCCCACCCAATCCCACCCAAGTCCCACCCTCCCAGATCCCTCCCAGATCCCGCCCAGATAAGATTCCACCCAGATCTTACCCAGATCCCACCCAGATCTGAAGCAGATCCCTTCCAAGAACCCTCTCAGATCCCACCCAGAACCCCCCAGATCCTCATCCAGATCCCACCCATATCGCTCCCAGATCCCACCAGATCCCACCCAGATCCCACCCAGATCCCACCCAGATCCCACCCAGATCCACCCAGATCCCACCCAGATCCTCATCCAGATCCCACACAGATCCCACCCAGATCCCACCCAGATCCCACCCAGATCCCACTCAGATCCCACCCAGAAACCACAAAGATCTCACCCCAATTCCCATCCAGATCCCACCCAGATCTTACCCAGATCCCGCCCAGATAAGATTCCACCCAGATTCCTCCCAAATACCACCAGATCCCACAAAGATCACACCCAGATCTCTCCCAGAACCCACCCAGTTGCCCCTCTTCAGCATCTTTAGTACCTCTTCGCTTCCCCCTCTACGCATCCTCTTGTGTGTGTTTTTGCCGGGAAACTCCACAAATCAAAACAACACAAAATATGAATGACGTCAGCGTCACGTGACGCTGAAATCAAATTTTACCCCTACTAAAATCGTCCGTACCGAAATTAAAGATGTTTCACATCAAAAATTTTTCTTGACCGTGTGCCGTAGGAGTATCGGAAGGAACTAAGCGGACACTCCAACTGCTACCTCTAAAGCGCTTTACATGTTTGTTTCCAAACCCGGTTAACGGTCTTTTAGATGCGGTCCTGCATTTGGTGGCATAATGACCAATCCAATTACACTTGTTACATATCATAGATCTAGCAGGACATAAAAGACTAAACTCATCATGATCATTCCGTCCACATCGAGAACATTCGCCTTTTGGTCTGGATACTAGCTACCGCATTTGTATCCAATTTTGGCATCATTAACTGACATTGATTGTTAACTTGTTCCTCCACGGTACATGCCCTAACCACTTCCTCTAATGAATGTTCGCCTCCAAACTGTAATAACGCACGCTTTTATTAGATGTTACTCGGTTCGTAACTGAATATCAACTGAATTGTGTATATTTGAATGTACATGTTATAGAAGTGTTTGTGTTGACAGCAAACTCTAGGTTCCTACAACTAGTTTTTAATTTTCCAATTTATTTCAAACCCCTTCGGGATTCGTCTTCAGATGTAAAGTTGATTACACGTAAAAAACATTGACCTCGAGCCAGCTACAAAATCCCAAATATTCCCTCATTGTTAATCGTTTACTTACCAATTCTGTGTGGTTTCCACGGATATAAGATTACGATTTTTCTTGGCCAAATCCAAAGCCTCAACTTCCTCTCTGGAGGAGGTCTCCTTGTGATCCAGTGTAAGCGGCAGGGCATGCAGTATAACATCCGTAAAATTGGTCATCACAAATTTGGATCGCAGTTTGAACACACGTCGTCCATCCTCCAGTTTATACTCCAGCATCATGCGTAAGATCTCCTCGTTCCTTACCACCACTATATCTACATAGGAATTGGCTCGAAGCACTACATAGCGTCCGGAATTATGGCTCACCATTTCCTCCAGGCAAATGGTTGATGAAGCTATCCAGCTGCTACCAAAGGGTACATCAACCGTGAACAGGCCCTTTATTTGGGCCACCATCTCCAAACTATTGGCCTTAAGTTGATACCGTTTTCGCTCTTTGGCCTGACAAATGCTTACATCCAATCCGGTGGCATTTATAAACATACCCCAGGCGGTAATGTCCAGTCCCAAGGTACAGCTGAAATCACGCGTGGCCTGTGTCCGATACTGTACCTCAAACTCGTTGAGCAATCTCACATGACGATGCACACGCAGCTCTTCGGCATCGTTAAGCGGCCATTTGGGTTTCAAAGCCTTACCCAGATTATGCAGCGTGTAGTCAATTGTCCACTGGGAAGCATCATAATAAAAGAACTTATGCCAATCCATGGTCTTTAGCATAAACGTGTACTCAGCTTGGCAGTTGGAGCTTAGTGGAGCCCTGTGTTGGTCATCAGTGAATTAGTAGGTTGTTCCGTCAGTTGAATGTCAACTTACCCAAAATGAAAGTCCACGCGATGTTCGGTGGTATGGGTGGTGGGCGTATTTAAAGCCTTGCGTCCACCTTCTGCCGAAATGACCGAAATCTCCTGGGTGCTGCTCTCGGTGGCCTGTAGCTCACAGCTGAGCATGTTGCAAATCTCAAAGATGGGCCAAATGCTAATCAGAATTTTTTGTGGTTGAAAATCATCCACCACCTGGTCCAGAGCAATGTCCTCGCGCAGGATACGCACCCACAGGCTAATAAACTGCTGAGACGACTGCGTGGGCACCTTTACCAGCCAAGGTAGATTGTTATTGGGTTTCAGGGGAATATCTCCAGTGCGACCCTTGCCGCGACCAGCGCTTAAACGCAGGCTACAAAGGGAAGGAGTAAAAAAGTAAAGGGATAAAATGTAAAATTAAAGAATGGATGAAAATTAAGACCCTTCCAAATACCCGCTAACTTCCTCTTAACTCAGCCCCTCCAGTCTCAGCCACGGTATTTAGCCATAGATTTTCTACACCAACACCTTATTTTCTTTTTAGTAGATAGTTTTTCAAGAAACCTCACTATGTGCCCTAACCACAGCAGGCGCCAGCATGAGCAG
This sequence comes from Lordiphosa stackelbergi, assembly GCA_018904235.1. Taxonomy (NCBI): domain Eukaryota; kingdom Metazoa; phylum Arthropoda; class Insecta; order Diptera; family Drosophilidae; genus Lordiphosa; species Lordiphosa stackelbergi. Next base: position 45,760 of record JAEIFU010001404.1, on the reverse strand, counting down.
AATCACCAGCATCACCATCTTGTGGCCAATAACATGACCACGGCACCGATGACAGCGGCCGCCACCTCCTTTAGCATACCGTAGGTGGTTACGTTGGCATAGGTATATGAATAGGTTGATACCAACACGATCAGCACTTCCTCGCATTCAGTGAAGGATCAGAAACAGTAACAATTTGACGGGTTCGTCGTCGGGCGACCAATGCCTGGCCAAACCTCGTCTACATGCTTCTTATCGACCTCAACAACCAAAAACGATTCGACCAAACAACGCGAGTCTCTACTCGAGGTACAATGCCCAGTATTACAGGCAAAACGAAGCACTCAACGCGAGGCAATTGCTCAAAGCGAGGCATCACAAAGCGCTCAACGCGATGCACCATCAACCCCACCCGAATCAACGACCTCAACTTGGGGAAAAACTCGACATCGCTAAAGTAGATTCTCTCCCGACCTGGTCACTGGGGAGGGAGTAGCTGTACCATCACCCATCAATCCTTTCAGGCGAATGAATTATCTCGGACCACGACAAGTATATATATTCTTTATCAGCATGACGAGCTGTGTCGATTAAGCTTTCGTCCGTCCGTCTGTCTGTTTCTACGTGAAGTAGTTCCTTTAGATTTGACGCTGTCAAGCTGAAACTTTGCACAGAGCTTTCTTTTAACCACACGCTGCAAATATGTCGGAACTGACCGGATCGGAGAACTATTTCTTGTAGCTGCCGTTGTTCATACTATATGTTTTTAAGTTGATTTGCGAAGTTTGGTCGAAATCGCTAACCGTTGAGGTGGTCCATCTAGTGTTTTGAACTTGAACTCAATCATAATTTGACTCTAAGAACGTCAGGGACATGGCTATATCCGACAGCGACTGTTATTCTAGTAAAAAATTTGTACATTTACGTCAAAAATGGTTCGCTTCTCGCTTGTAGAAAGTTGGGAAATATTCAAAACATATTTCCAAAGTGGTGAGTCATCGACACAAACCTTCGGTACATAGAGTATTAAAAAATATTCAGAAAACTGAATTTGTGGATCAATTCGTGAAGCGAGTTCGTAAAACTGGATTGTTGGTGGATAAACCAACCCGTGTACGTACTCGTCCGGTGCGCTCGACCGAAAACATTGCTGCGGTTGCTGAAAATGTGCGTGAACAACCATCGACGTCAACCCGCCATCGATCTAACAATAGGACATTTCGCGCAATTCTTTGATGCGAATTTTGCATAAGGACCTTTCCATGAAGCCATACAAAGTTGAATTGGTGCAGCAGCTAAAGCCAATTGACCATCCGAATCGTCTACAGTTCGCAAATTGGGCGGAAGATTGTTTGGCCGAAGATGGTGAATTTTACCGAAAAATCATCATTTCGGATGAAGCACATTTTCACCTCGGTGGTTATGCTTGGATTGGATATGGGAGGAGCAAGTAATAACGCTACCAAAAGAGAAGAAAAAACAGAAACCACCACCCCCGGGAGATATACTACAGCGGGCTGTTTCAAGCAAGTTTGGGGCGGCTTTGCAGTGAGGATAGACTACGCCACTCAGTCACAGCTTTACACAGTTGACGAGCGGCTTGCCGCGCTCAGACTTAAGGCAAAATATTTTAATATTAGCTTATCTGTGCACACGCGCCAACAGAAGACAAGGACACCTCGACAAAAAGACGAATTCTATGAGCGCTGGACAACATACGAGCGGCCCGATCACGACAAGATCGTGCTAGGCGATTTTAACGAAAATCGGGAGAGGGAGTCTTTGGTTCGACAGTCGGACGATTTAGCCTTAGAACACCGTAACGGAGAGGCTAATAGTTTTGCGAGGCGGAACATCAAAGAGTACGAGATTTGAACACCGACACCAAAGGCGATCTTGGTGAGAGGGAGCGGCTTGATGCACGCTCTGGCACACGTCGAAAGCTAAACGTCGAGAAGCTGCAATAACAAGGGACCTCAGCCTACAAACAAACCGCCAACTGCTCAGGGAAACCTCCCCATTTCGATATATGCGAACAGTGGAACGTATATCAACCCAAGTACTGCAAGGAGATACTGGTACGAGTCCGAAGCGGACTGGAGAGAGGAGTGCCGACTTGCTACAGAGAAAAACGCACCCACAGAGAACCTGTCGGGCTGAGTCGGAAAGCAGAAGCCTTAGAAGGAAGAACGAGCAGGAGGCGCACGGAGGAAGTCGAGATGTTTCGGCAGAGTGAGACCGAAAATTTACCAAAAATTAAATAACAGAAGGTTTAAGCCCAGAGTCGCACAATGCAAAGACGAACACGGGAATCTGGTCACCGATCCGCAAGTGGCGCTTAACAAATGGAGAAACTACTCAACCTACTGGGAGGCGTTGACGAACATGATGCCGCCTCAGAGAAGTAGCGATGCCACCAATCGACAACATAGAGATAGACCCACCGACCCAACAGGAAGTCTGTTTAGCCATACAAAGGTAAAGAACAATAAATCACCAGGTGCTGATGAGCTGCCCGCTGAATGTTCAAGGCTGGAGGGGAAGAATTGGTAAGGTGCATGCAACAACTTCTGTGCCGTATATGGGTTGACGAAAGCATGCCCGACGATTGGAATTTAAGTGTTCTATGCCCAATCTTTAAAAAGGGACCGAGTTTGCGCCAACTACCGCGGATCAGTCTCCTTCCCATTGCATGTTCTGTCGCGCATTATTTGGAACGTCTTAAGGCTTATAACAATGATTGGACCTACAGTGTGGCTTTAGACCTGGTAAGTCCACCACAGACCAGATATTCACTTACGACAAATCCTGGAGAAGACCTATGAGAGAGGCATCAACACACACATCTATTTGTTGATTATAAATCAGCCTTGACACGCCGAGGTCAGGTTTTTTGAAGCCTTGTCTACCCTTGGTATACCAGCAAAGTACTTCGTCTTTGCATGATGACGTTAAAGTACACAAAGCTCGTCAAAATAGGAAAGAACCTTTCCGAACCATTTGATACCAAGAGAGGTTTTAGGCAGGGCGATACCTTATCGGATATATACGCGCCGGTGCCCACATGCACACAGAACGGTCGACATCATCGGCAAAAACGAACGGGCGGTAAGCAGGGTGTTTTTAGAGATTGAGAGGCAGTCTGAACTAACGAAATACCTAGTATCCGCGGACAAAAAGTCCTTGCGTCTTGGACAATCTGTTACAATGGGAGAATACAACTTTAAAGTTGTTGATTTTACCTCGGAACGACGCTACGTACCACACAGCGCTCGCCACAATCTATCTTTTGCGCCCTATCTTCGAAAATCGAATAATCAGCAAATATGGAGATGTGAATTGGCCGCCAAGAAGCTGTGATCTGACACCGTTAGACTATTAGCTTTGGGGAGCGGTCAAGGACAAATGTTATGCAAACAATCCTGAAACAATTGATGAGTTAAAGAACGAGATTCGAATTGCTATTGCTGACATACGTGCACATGTACATGCATTGCGTGCGTTCACATGCGGACATATGTAGAACTTGTGTAGAACTTTATTTTCCTTAATACTAAGTTCTAATATTTTTGCTAAATTCTATCGAAAATAGGTTTTAATATTTTTAATAATTCCTTAATTGTATATTTCATCTTTTTTTATCTATCAGGTGAATTCCATACTGTTCCACACAATTTTGAAGACCAACGTCCGCAAGGAGTGCAGCATAAAAAATCGGGCATATGTGTCGGGAGGCAACACGCAGGTTTCGGAGAACAGCTGCACACGATTTACGACTTGACCCACAATATGGAAATTGCGCTGCAAAAATGTCTTATGGACAAAATCCACATGCAACCTTTTATAGCGATTATAGGTGAAACTTCGAAACGAAGAAGCTTAATTTTGGTTAATTTATCAGCGCATTAGACTGCTGTTTTTTGTTGTTTCATGTTTTTGACCTTAATACCCAGAGGAATCCCTTTTGGTGTGGACCTTCATCCAAAAAATTTATCAAATTTCACTTCAACATGATTATAAAAGTTCCTAAATAACAAATCTCATAGATCACCTAAATAACTTATCTTCTTCTTATACTTCATACATACTACTTCTAAGAATGTATATACTCACTAATTCTAAGGAAAAACATACTACTTTTTAGACTATACATAATTCACTAATTCTAAGGACAAAACATACAACTTCCAAGAGGATACTATACAATTATTATCTTAAGTGAAAGAATTGAACTGCATAAAATAGTTCACATATTTGAAAGCATAAATTTTGACAATCATCTACGACTGGAACGAAAAAATTATTTGAAGTGGTTAAGTTTGAGGGTCCCCCTTACATTTATACTTAACATGTAACGGTAAAAATATGACAAGAAGGAAAAAGTTTTAGCAATCGGAATTTCTGTGTATATTATAAATAAATTGATAAAAATTATTGTGCAGTCTTTTATTTGGAAATGATCTTTTTAACAGATCCATGGGATATGTCTTTAAGGTCCAATGGATATTAAAAGGATATTAATAATGGATCTATGGGATATGTCATTAATATCCAATGGATATTAAAATGATATTTGAAAAAAGATCCAAAGGATATTTCTCTCTCAAAAGAACTAGAACGCTAACGTCGCTTGAATTCTGGAGGGAACCTTAAACAAGCTAGCGATAGACGGCGCTTTGCATACGACATTCGATTTTTTAAAACGCAACGGACGTTTATTTAAAAATTATGTTCTTTGCGTTCATTTTTAGGCACCCATTAGATTAGTAAACGTTTTAACTCACCGCATATTAATATCCGCATTCCGCACCACCGTTTGATAAATGGAGGCACGTCCCTTGTCAGCAAGTAGATACTCCAGCGGACTGTTATCGTCATGTTGCTTGCCCTCCTGCCAAAACTCGGTGACCAGCTCGTAGGGCACCATACTGATTATCTCAATTTGCCCCTTGACCAATATATACACCTGGGTGGCCGAGAGTTTGCCCACTTTGATGGTAATGCAACGTTTGCCCACCCTCAGATGTCTCACCCTAAGTTCGTCATCAAACTTTAGGGCAATATGCACCGAATCACTTGACTCGATCTGTTGGGTCTTTGGATTCTTGATAAAGAACGTCAACTCCTGGCTATGATAGTCGCTGCGAAAGTAATAGAGCTGCAATTCGTTAGGAGCCACCTGAATGCGTTCGCCTGTGTTTGTCTGGCCAAAGCTGAAATGAGCCTGCATACGATTAACCACCACACATTTGGGCATCAAGGCATGCAGATGTTCACTCTCTTGTAGCAATTCCTGCCAATGCTGTTTGGAGCTGAGCAGCGTATGGATGACACAGGGTCCGCAGTTTAAGCGCAGCTTATCCACCACCAAATTGGTTTGCAGCGAGCGCTGGCAATTGTTGAAACGCGTGTAGCTATGAAATTTCAGGGGTTCCACTATATCCATCATGTTGAGGAAGCCATAGTCCAGGCATTTGACGCGGCTCCGGAAGTTGGTCTCTAGGCTGAAATCGTTGCGATTGTAAAAGGAAGCATGGCACTGCAGATCCTCCACATTTAAAGTGAGAAACGTTTGACTAATCTCGGTGGTACGCTTGAGATTGTATTTTTTCAACAGAGGCGGCAGCTCATTGTGTGCATCCGGCTGATTAATAAAGTTCAGCTCTATATCCTGACAGCAGAGTAACAACTGCAATTTGGGTACCATTTCGGCACGGAAGGTGGTATCAATGCGCATGCAACCCACCAAAACTTTGGGATGCAAAATGAACTCATTATCCACATCAGTCTTAAAGTCCTGCTCAATGCGGCTGCTGTCGATCTGAGAGAGAGAATAGTATAGGGTCATACATTTAAATGTGATATGGGAGTTAGGTTACCTACCGATTGTAACTCTTCATCCTCATCGCCTTCGAAGCAGGTGCCATCCACAGAGATAAGAGACTGCATTATAACCACACGCCAGATGTTGGCACAGATTTGTCGATCCGGCGGTGTCAATTGCTTGCTCGCTGTTTCCGACAGCTCAAAATCACAATAGGGCAGAAAAGTCTCATGGGTTTCACTGAAATACTCCATGCGGCATTTGATTTGTATGGGATTGTTGACCTGAAACATAGAGAGAGTTGGATATATTTTTTAGTAGGCTTTTGATGACTAAAGGATTGCCAACCGCAAAGCAAATGCAGTTGGGAAAGTAATGAAAGTGAAACACAGAGACCTGCAAGGAACTCCTAATTTTCGGTAGATTTCGTTACTCAGCATGTTTGTGCTCGCCGCCTTGAACGCTGAGTCAGAACGAGCAAGCTCTTTTCTCGCACGAGTACTAATAGACCAAGCTCGTTTAAGCTCGCGGCAGAACGAGCTTCAACAAGCTACGCGCCTGTCAAAAAAAGCTTTTTTACGTGCTTTTACCGATTGTGTAACTCGTGGACGAGCTTTGCTCGTGATAGCTCGCAGCAGGTCTTTAGTTTTGAAAACCAAAGCAAGTTTCGAAGTTAAATAAACTACAATGCTTTGCCGGGCACCTTGTCCAGCTATTGGCGCCAGCTTTAAAGTTCAGACAACAGCTTCTATAGCCTTGCCATTCGAATTTTGAAAATTTGTACGATAGCCTTGACTTGAGTCTGTACAATATACTGATACTCCTACGTCTCAATCCAAGTTGTTTCGTCTTTTAAGGTTAGATGTGCAACGCATAAGCAGGTGGTCGATTTCAAGTATAATTTCAGGGACTTCTTCGACCTTATAGCGATTGACTTGCTCTTTTGACCAAAATGAGTTTAGACAACAGAACTGTTAATGTGGAGAAACCAGATGGCGGAAGGGATGGTAGATGCAAGCGACAAAGATCCAATAACTCGTCCAGGACTACGGAGATGAAGCGAAGCTTTTACCCGAAAAATGGTACGATGGTGAACGCCCCAGAAAGCCGCAACATTAGTATATGTTATAACTAGCAAATAACCCGACGCGCTTCGCTGCGCCTTCAACAGTATAGAACCAAACAATATTAGATATAATAATACCCCGTAAAAACCAGAAATCGAACTTTGCTTTGTTGGGTTTTTCCTCCAACTCCCACCCCCATCCCACCCACATACCACCCACATCCCTTCCACCTCTCGCCCACTTACCGCCCACATCCCACCCACATCCCTTCCACCTCCCATCCACTTCCCACCTACATCACACCCATATCCTACCCACATCCCACCCACTTCCCATCTGCATACCACCCACATCCCATTCCACATCCCTCCCACATCACACTCACATCCCACCCACTTCCCAACGGGCATCCCGGCGGTATTTCCAACATCGGAAAATGAAAACACAAATGAATTCTCATTTTGACCTTACAAACCGAGTTTCAAGTTAATCGGATGACAAATAGCTATTTTGCATGTAGAATTTTCAGGGCATTTTCACGCCTAGGCGGATTTTCCGATATGGCAAATTCACATTTCAAATTATTTCGAATTCTGTCCTTACAAACCGAGTTTCAAGCCAATCGGGTGAAAAATTGATTTTTCATGCAGAATTTTCCGGGAATTTTCCGACTGTTGTGTCAAATTTTCCAACATCAGAAAATCACATTTCAAACTATTTCGTATTCTGTTCTTATAAAACGAGTTTCAAGCCAATCGGATGAAAAATAGTTTTTTTTCATGCAGAATTTTCCGGGAATTTTCCGACCGTTGGGTCAAATTTTCCAACTTCGGAAAAAATCACATTTCAATTTATTTCGTATTCTGTCCTTACAAACCGAGTTTCAAGCCAATCGGAGGAAAAATAGTTTTTTTCACGCAGAAATTTTCCGCGTTGGGTCAAATTTTCCGACTTCAGAAAATCTCTTGGTCCAAAGTTTCAACAACGGGGAAAGTCACGCAAAATTTTCGGGAATTCGTTGGGTCAAATTTTCCAACATCGGAAAATCGCATTTCAAACTATTGCGTATTCTGTCCTTATAAACCGAATTTCAAGCCAATCGGATGAAAAATATTTTTTTGTATGCAGAATTTTCCGGCCATTTTCCTCGTGGATCAATAACAGTTTCAGACTGCAAACAGTCTGAACCCTGTCCCACTCCAACCGATCAACCAAGCTTTGGCGCAAACAAAATACAACCGCGAAAGAGCAAGATGGTGTGAGGATCGAACCTCAGCACTATAGCAGCGCAGTTGACAGTGAAAAGGGACTGAGCAAAGGTCACTGTGGATAAAGGAAAAATTCTCACCATTAAATTACCAAAAAAATTTGGTAGTGACATTTGACAATCTATTCTTTTTTGCGAGGCATGCGAAAAACACAGCGCGGAAAGCTAGAGAAAGGAATAGGGCCCTCAAGGTCATAGCTGGAAGCTCCTGGGGAAAGGAAAAGAAGACACTGCTGGTCACTTACAAGGCTATAGGACGTGTTCAGTACGACTACGCGGCACCAGCATGGACTGCAGCCATTAGTGACACACAATGGGGAAATCTTCAGCCTACCCAATACCACCATCACTGGATGTCCCACTATTTCCCAAGTGGACCAACTACACGAAGAAACCCTCATGCTCGGTGTCCGCGATCACTGCAACATGCTAGCAAACCAATTCCTTGGCAACGGAACATTCCAACCATCAGACCTTTCAAGACTCACTGCCCTCAAGCAACGACCATCTATTATCTAGAATATACGTTTGCTCGATCGAGCCCAGCAGACAGCAACCGTCTTTGTCACGAACTCGAACCGTCTTCGTCACGGAGTCGAACCGTCTGCACTCTGTCTCACTCCAACCCATCAGCCATCATTGGCGCAAACAAAATACAACCGCGATAGAGCAAGACAGGGCGAGAATCGAACCTGAGCGCCACAACAGCGCAGCTGGAGAAGAGACACCGAGCAAACCTATTATCTAGATTTCTCTCATCTGTGCCTCAAGAACCAGCAGTTAGGACCTACCCTCACCCACACCGCAAACACAAAACAAATCACAGAAGCAGAAGCAAACGCTGTGAGAACCGCCATCCACCAGAGTACCGTGGCAACACTGGCTAAACTTCGCTCAGAGTACTCTGCGACACTCAACAGTTATTTGGCGAGGATATATCAGTTAGTGATCGACACGTGTCACAAATGCGGGCAATTATCGCAGAACACGAAACACCGTTTCGACTGCGCAGCCGATCCGACACGTCTATCGCCTCTTCACCATTGGACCGATCACATCCAAACAGCCAGATTTCTCGGACTGAACCTGGAAGACTCAGACAAAATCACGTCTTAACTCCATACTCTACTTAGCCCCATATTTTCTCTTTTCAAAATTTTCTTTACTTCAAACTTTCGTACCATTACTTTCATCCACAGGAGCCGCTACAACAACAACCAAAGGCATAACTAGAACGGTTTCTGAATCGGCTCCAGGTGTGCGGTTTCCGAATCGGCATCTGTGTCTGCACGGGACTCCCGGTTGAATTGCTTGCGCGTCCAACTCCCATCTCCCTACGGTTACCGAATCGGCGTTGGGCGAGACTCAGAATCAGCTTCCTAGCTGTGTCCAATAAGATTGACGCACACGCGAGTAGGCGCGTTCGAACAAAGCAAGGCTTGGAAGGACTCCCGGGTCCTGGGGTAGCTCCCGCGAGCAAGGCTCGAGACGAACCGGCCCCTGGCTTGATTCACAAAGATTGATTTGAGAGATTTTGTCTTTATTCAGACAAAAGGGATTGAGACCATCCTCCGAAAGATACATGTACTTATTTGGGCGGGTGAACGATTCCTGCAAACGACAGAGCCAAGCGTCCCAGAAACAAATGATTTCTGTGACAGATCCTGGCAACGGCGAGCTGCGACCGTGCCACGAAAAGAGTCCTGGAGAGAATCTTGATGCAGGCCATCCAAGATGACATGACACGTAGCGAAGATTTGTTCCTAACTGCCCACAAGCCAAGGCATAGGGGAGCCGGGATGTTAGAAGTTGATATTGAACCACCGGACCATGGTCCTGATATGGTTGGGGATATGGATCCCACCCCCAATCTTGGAAAACCAAACATAGAATTCGAAACTGATGATTGGACCATTGTAAGAGGGGTCGGGTGCAACAAAGGAAATAGCAGGGATCTCTAGATCAGCATGGGTCGAGAATCAAAGAGTCTCATCGTAAAAAAGCAAGCTGAAGCTTGGAACTATACCTTTCCTTGGCATAACGGACGAAGAAAAGGACCCGTCATCGGAAAGCATAAAAGCTCTCATTCTACATGCGCAGAAAGAGGGCATCAAAGTTACCCTGGGATGTGATGCAAGTACCCACCATATGGGATAGCACGGACATCAATGAGAGCGGACAGGCAATGTGTTAGACCACATTTTTAGCACAAACCCTAATCTGTGTAACAGGTGATCGACATAACCAAACCAACACCACTCTCGTCTGTGTCACCACTCAGGCATAATGGGCCACAAGTGAGCGGAACAGTTTAAAGGAACGATCAGCGCTGCCAACGACACAAGCGATAAGACCCCTGTAGGACATAATGACAGAAGAAACCAGTGCAGAACAAGAATGAGACCTCGCACCTGGCTGTCATATAACACGACTTTCCAACTATGATAATAGGCAGTCAGGAAGCGCGTACCCCACCATGACTTCTGTCATAGTTATGGGAATGAGGAGGAGATAAAAAGCATCCAACATCTTCTTTGCGTCTGCCCTGCTCTTCTTAGGAAACTCACCCAGCATCTGGGAAAACCATTCCACGAAGACCAGGTTAGTCTGGCGAACCTAGAGTGCCTGGCGGGACAGTCAACACCCAATGATCAATGAATTTAAAATGTACCTTAATTAGTTTGCCCTGCCATAAGCAACATTTGGGCACCCCTCATATGTATTGTAAATACTCACCGGCATGGGTACTGGATAGATATGTATGCTGCTCATTTCACGTGGCTGTGGATAGCGCCAACAAATAATACCATAATTTTTCTTAATGATCTGCACCTGATAGGGCAAGGGTAGCACCGTCTCTGTACTCAGATAGACAAACTGAAAGGCTCCCGCCCTTAGATCATCTTGATAGAATTCCGCATTGGTCTTGACCGAGCTCCTGGAACGTTGGATGGAGGACAGCGAGGGTGTAAACTTCATTAAGGCCTCTGGTGGTGGTTCCTGCGGCTCTCCCATAACGGGACGATGTTGCAGAAACTCCTGCCACTCCATCTGGGCAAAGTCCAGTAAGCGTTGTAGTCCCGCTCGGGCATTGCGCAACTGCAGCATATTCAGTATGCTGGCATCAATATGCAGCAAATTCAGCTTAAGTGTGGCACTGATCAGTAGCTGATCACACCAGGACTCACTTAATAGATCGGCAGACAAGCGCATAAGCAGAGGATGCAATAATATCTTATCTCCCGCCTGCACATAGAAGGCTCCCAAAGTGGAGCGTATGGAAGCTTTTTGTGGACGGTCGATGAACTTGATGCGCGCGCTGAGATCCAAACAGACGGCACTGCACTTGTACGTGCGTTTGTCATCGTAGAACTTTACGGTGACCCTATCACAGGTCAAATGCAAACGATCCGCGCTCAGGCACTGCAATTGCAGTTGACCCAACTTGGTGGTCTGTACAACGGCACGTTCGCTGCGCAAGGCAAAACAGGGACTTTCGTGCAGCACCGAGTAGATGTGTATCAGATCACTGGCCAGCTGCTTGAGAGTGCTCTCGCATAGACGCAGGATTATGGGCTTGCTTAGCTCCACATCCACCTCGGTCTGTTGGGTGCGATCCAGGTGTGTCTTGATGGTTAGCAGAGGTGGTGGTATACCCGAGCTTCCCTTATCACCCGCCAAAGTGTCGAAAATGGTTTCGCTGAATTGCTGCGTTGACGATTCGCTGTCCCGCTGTGAGCCCAGATCGCCCACATTCACATTGAAATTGAAAATCGAGGCCTGGGTCGTGGCGGCTCTTACACTTTGGCTGGACATAAAGCTGGGCTGGGCCACAGTTAGCAGTATGAGGGGTCGCATCACCGGTTGCTCCAAATCCGGTAGCTCCAGCACATCATAGATCTTGAGCACAAAAATGCCAGCCACAAATGAAACGCTTTGCGGGTAAGTGAATTTCAAGCTGGGACGCTCCAAAGATTTGTATGACGTCAGCTGAGATACCAAGAAATTTCTGCCCATATGTATACCAGAATCACTCTTGGACGAACCCTGCATACTCTTGGCATCCACAAAACTTGCACGTGCCTCCGGAATGCTCTGTCTGCTGTTGGTCTGAACCGTTGCAATACTCTTCACCACTCGATCCATACTTTTCGTACTTTTGAGCGAAGCTTTATCCGAATTCCAGAGACTGTATAGAGTGGTAGCGGAGGTAGTTGCTGTGTTAGCTCTGGACAAATTGATGCCATTATGGGAGTACTGGTAGGGACTTATGCAGACCTGCTGCAGTACGCTCTGTAGCCGCTGAATGCGTACTATGATGCACGAGATCAAACTGATCTGGTGTGTGGTTAGGGTGGCCACAAAATCCGTCACACAATTGTACTCCACATTCTGGCCACATACCAGATAGCGATCATAGCTTATAGCCGGAGCATAAATGGCTATAAAATCGAAGCCACTGAAGATGTGCATGTGCTCCAGTTCGGTGGCATGCTGCTGGTTATTCCACTCAAAGGCTGGATTACTATGATCACTGGCTCGCTTCTTCTCCAAGCGATACTTTTGCGTTTGCACCCAGTTGCCGGTGGAGAGCGAAATGTTCTTCACGCTTAGCTCATATTGACGATCCTCGACCAAAGCGCCCGGGGTACTAAGCATATTCAGTTCAGCGGCCTTATGGTAGATATCTTGGCGTATTAATTGACGCACCAAGGGATTCTCCAGACTTGGTGTTAGTTTTACGCTCTCGATCTGTAAGCGGAGAGAAGAGGAAAGGGGTTAAAAAAATATTGATAAAGATGGAAATACACATCTCTATATGTATATAACAAGTGAGAAAGTCGGCCAAGCCCGACTATAATATACTCTGTATCAGTCTTACCCAAGGAGTCAGGCGTTGTGTATCATGCACCATTTTTGTCAATCAATTGTTTCAATTTGGTCGATCTGCGTGTGCTACAGTAAGCAATGCCAGCAACACTTAGGGGTGGCTATTTGGGCCGTCGAACGAATGCAGCAATGCACATGAGAAATGTAAGGCTAGCAAGAACAGATCAACAAGTAAATGAACTAAAAGAATTTACCCGTGTAAGAATTCGCAACTACGCTCTTCTCAGTCACAGGAGGCACGAGCTTTCCGAAGTCAACAACAACAACTGAAGCAGAGACAAGCGCGCCGGACAAATGTTAACACACGCAGAAAAATTGACCGACAACGCCAACAAGTAAATCGAGCATTTATATCTGCTTTGTTTGTTCGTCTCCCATTCGAGGATGAGCCAGATATCGAATATTCCGCTCATCCGAAAGTCCTGCTTGGTGCTCTGGACAAAGAATGTCCCAATTGACATGCGCTCAAATTCAAAAATGAGTCAAATCAGGAAAAGTGCAACTACCCAAAATTGAGACGGCACCAGAACCATTGAACGGCTTGCCCATCGGCACGGATTCGGATTCAAACCTGTTTCTGAAGTCCATTCGTAGATTTAATTCGTGCTTTCAAATGACTCCGTTCGGAGCTACAAAAATAATGCACAATACAGCGGTCTACTTTTTGGTCGGTTACAATAAACTTCTACGCATTTGCTTTCCGTCTATTTTTGTCACTTTGCAATACGTGCATGTGTGATTTAAAGAATTTCAATAATTCATTGTGCTCATTCAAAAGGGAGTCCAGCTCGCCGACGATGCGGCTGGCGTTTGACGAGTTGTGGTTATTGTAGCCGCAACGAAATATTCACCAAAATATTTACTAGGAACAATTTATATGGCAGAACAACATTTGCCGGGTTAGCTAGTCTACTTTATTATAAATTGTATAAAGAGGGACTAATTGTAACAAAAGAAAAAGTAATTATTTGCTCATTAACTGAGAAAGTCCGATTTAATTTTTGGCAATGATACATAACCTAACTAAGTACTTTTACTCTGGATTAATGAAAAAATAGTCTTCCAGTTTATTGGGTTGTCCTGATTCCAAATCTAGGCCTAAATTTACCACCATCCTAGATCGTTGTTCATACAACAAACGACAACTACAACAGAAATTGGTTCGCCCGATCAACGGCCCTGATGTTGCATAATAAAATAGACAAACTATATGTCATCAAATAGAACGTAACAAAAGCAAAAGCCCATTTCGCCTAACGCCCATTTTTTTTTAAAAATCAAAGAAAAAAAAAAAAATTTGGCGGTTGGCAATCTTAATCATTTAATTTGTTCCAAGTAGATTTGTTTACATCAATTTTTGAATATGATATCTCTCAAATGGCCGCCTCTGGCGTTGATGGCGTATTGTGCCCTTTTTGCAGCATTTTCCATCGATTTCGCCAACATTTCGGCCGGAATAGCGGCTATTTCTTCACGAATGTTGTCCTTGAGCTCTTCTACGGTCCTTGGCTTGTTAACGTAAACCTTTGACTTCAAATATCCCCACAAGAAGAAGTCAGGCGGCGTCAAATTGGGCGAACGCGGTGGCCAGTCCAAATCACCACTTTTCGACATCAAACGGCCCGGAAACAATTTCTTCAGAAAATCGATTGTTATGCGACTTGTGTGCGGTGGAGCGCCGTCTTGTTGAAACCAGAACTGCCTCATACGCTTTCGACGAATAATTGGCATCACAAAATTGGTCATCATGTCGCGATAACGCTCCTGGTTGATGGTAACAGCATGGCCATTTTCATTTTGGAAGAAAAACGGCCCAATGACCGTTTTCGCACTAACGCCGCACCAAACTGTGACTTTTTCGTCATGAAGAGGCACTTCTTGAATCTCCTGAGGATTTTCAGTGGCGTAAATACGGCAATTTTGCTTATTTACGGTCCCATTCAATGTGAAATGTGAAAATGTGAAATTTTTTAAAAGCACATTGAGTTTTCACAATTGACTTGTTCTGTTGAATGTAAATTTCAACTATTTCAGAGCGCTCGCGTGGCGTGTATTGTTCCATGGTAAAAATCTGCTTGGACTGACGCTTCAAACGCGGTATGTCATTAAGCCATCTGACATCTCTGTCAAAAGTTATGGCGTTGCCAGATGGGTCCGTCGAATATGGACAACCTTGTAATGGTTCGATTTTGGAAAAACTTGGGGAATTTTATGGGAACACAGAAAACTTAAAAATACGAGGGTTGGGAGCTAAAGGAAAAACAACAAAGGTTTTTCTCACTAAATACTTTTTTCAACCGATCGTTCCTATGGCAGCTATATGGTATGAGTAATCCGATCCGGCCGGTTCCCGACAAATGTGCAACGTATTTGTACCAAAAGACTTCTTTGCAAAGTTTGGGGTTACAAAAAGACGAAAACGGAGAGAAAAAAAAAAAAACGGACATAAAAAAAAAAAATTACTATTAAAAGATCCTACATTTTTGTTACAAACACCCTCTCCAAGGACAATAAAATAGTTATAAAAAATAGCTTCCCAGTTTATTGGGTTGTCCTGATTCAAAATCTGCTTAACACTTAAAGATGTTGTTCAAAATTGACCACGATCCTATCGTTGCGTTACACATCAAATAGACAAAACGCAGCCTATCATATATGTATAAGACATTTGGAACATTAGATTTAATTACTTTTTGACAAGGGTCAGGTACTTGATGGACAACTTGTCGAAAAATATGCGTTGCTTTCACTGGTCTTTTATTTGCTCATAACTTGAGAACCGGTCATCCGATCTTTATCATTTCTTCGGCAAATCGATACATAATCCTTATAACTAACTATCTTTGTATGGTACAAACCATCTATGTAAAAAACTGTGAAAGATATGACTTTTTTCCAGAGTGCGGGGGCGGAAGGGTGGAAAATAAACTTGATCTGCCTGCAAGTATAAGAAGCATTTGTTCTTCAATTTCTTCCATCTCTGAGATCTGTTTGTTCATACGGACAAACGGACATGACAGGTAAGGCGAACAGGAGAAATTGGTTCTGCACCGACTCAATAAGGCCCTGGTATGTTGCATACTGCGGTGAAAATGCAGAGCACTCACGTATAGGTCGGACAAGTGAGACGTAAAGAAGCTTCGTGGTGTATGGGTCATCAAATTCCTTAGACCAACGTTTAACAAAAGCAAAAACCCCCATGGCTTTGCTAACGATAATCCCAATGTGATCGGAAAAGTTCATATTATGGCCAAATAATACGCCAAGGTGTGTAACCGCGTGTATACGCTTGAGGTTGTGCGGGCCAAGGGAATAGTTGCCCATAAATGGGGCAGAGAGATAGAAAAATATGACACTACAGTTGGAGTGGTTGAGGTGCAGCAAGTTGATGATGCACCAGGATTGAAGGTGGTTAATGTCATTTTGTAAAAGACAATGTGAATCGGGGTCTTTCCTGCTTGGAGAGGGTGTTGTTAAATAAAACTTTCTGCGTTCGGTTTGCCAAGTACATTGAAATCCAATTGACCAAGAGGTTGGGAAAACCTAAAAGTGATCATTGTGATCAGGTGGTGGTTCAGAACTTCTAGTCATAGATCTTCTGGACCTAATGGGGGCGTATGTGGTCAGGTAAAGCTGCTGATCGGTTCAACTTGGCGAACCCAGCGTGATCCTGGTTTACTGCATCTCAAGTCGACCTCCTCGTGGTGACCACCGGAAACAGAGCAATGCATCCGCAACGCTGCTGGCTAACGTGAGCGGCGACCCGCCCTTCCCTACAGGGTATAATATTTAGGGTTAGTGCGTCGGGTTTGGTACCCACCACCGTAAAAAAATCTCCACCAATGAAAACTGCGACTACAATGCCTCGGATACGGACCCCTCTGACGACGACCCACGCAAACGTTTTAAGGACCACGATTTGAGGATATGCACCTGGAATGTCCGCACCCTTAACAGAGATGGCGATGATATCGACTTGGTGAATGTCCTCAAGGAATACTCATCGGACGGTACCGCACTCCAAGAAATGCGTTGGATTGGATATGGGAGCAAGAAACCACCACCCTGGGAGATATACTACAGCGGGCATGTTTCCAAGTACGAGTTTGGGTGCGGCATTGCAGTGAGTGATAGACTACGCCACTCAGTCATCAGCTTTACACCAGTTGACGAGCGGCTTGCCGCGCTCAGACTTAAGGCAAAATATTTTAATATTAGTCTTATCTGTGCACACGCGCCGACAGAAGAAAAGGACGCCTGGAACAACTATACAAGCGAACAGTGGCATCGTATATCACACTCCATGAGTACGGCTGCCAAGGAGATACTCGGGTACTCCGAGTCCCCTCGAAGTCGGACTTGGTACGATGAGGAGTGCCGACTTGCTACTGCAGAGAAAGACGCAGCCTACAGGAGAACTCTGCAGTCGGGAGCAACGCGGGCTGTTAAGGAGCGATACCGGGAGAAAAGGAAAGAGCAGAAGCGCCTCTTTAGAAGGAAAAAAGAACGAGCAGGAAAGGCGCATGCGCGAGGAAGTCGAGATGTTATTCGGCATGAGTGAGACTCGAAAATTTTACCAAAAAATTAAGCAATTAACAGAAGGTTTTAAGCCCAGAGTCGCACAATGCAAAGACGAACACGGGAATCTGGTCACCGATCCGCAAGTGGCGCTTAACAAATGGAGAAGCTACTTCTCCAACCTACTGGGAGGCGATGACGAACATGATGCCGCCTCTAGAGAAGTAGCGATGCCACCAATCGACAACATAGAGATAGACCCGCCGACCCAACAGGAAGTCTGTTTAGCCATACAAAGGCTAAAGAACAATAAATCACCAGGCGCTGATGAGCTGCCCGCTGAATTGTTCAAGGCTGGAGGGGAAGAATTGGTAAGGTGCATGCACCTACTTCTTTGCCGTATATGGGTTGACGAAAGCATGCCCGACGATTGGAATCTAAGTGTCCTATGCCCAATCTTTAAAAAAGGAGACCCTGCAGTTTGCGCCAACTACCGCGGGATCAGTCTCCTTCCCATTGCATATAAGGTTCTGTCGCGCATTATTTGTGAACGTCTAAAGCCGCTTATTAACACACTGATTGGACCTTATCAGTGTGGCTTTAGACCTGGTAAATCCACCACAGACCAGATATTCACACTACGACAAATCCTGGAGAAGACCTACGAGAGAGGCATCAACACACACCATCTTTTTGTTGATTATAAATCAGCCTTCGACACGCCGATAAGGTCAAGGTTTTTTGAAGCCTTGTCTACCCTTGGTATACCAGCAAAGTACGTTCGTCTTTGCATGATGACGTTGAGAAGTACACAAAGCTCCGTCAAAATAGGAAAGAACCTTTCCGAACCATTTGATACCAAGAGAGGTTTTAGGCAGGGCGATACCTTATCGTGTGACTTCTTCAATCTACTGATGGAATATATACTGCGCCGGTGCCCACATGCCAACAGAACGGGCGCCTTTATTTATAAAGATCTAATGCTACTCGCATATGCCGATGATATCGACATTATCGGCAAAAACGAACGGGCGGTAAGCAGGGCGTTTTCAGAGATTGAGAGGCAGTCTGAACTGATGGGTTTAGCGGTAAATGAGGACAAGACGAAATACCTTGTATCCGCGGACAAAAAGTCCTTGCGTCTTGGACAATCTGTTACAATGGGAGAATACAACTTTAAAGTTGTAGAGGATTTTGTTTACCTCGGAACGACGATAACCAGCGACAACAACATCAGTCTGGAAATCCGACGAAGGATCACTCTTGCAAACCGATGCTACTACGGGCTAAGTAGGGAGCTCAAGAGCAGAGACCTCAAGCGAAGAACAAAATTAGCCCTATACAAGTCGCTTATCATCCCAGTCCTGCAATACGGCGCAGAAGCATGGACAATGACAGCAGCGGATGAAGCGGCGATTGGCGTGTTTGAACGAAAGATTCTTCGGAGGATTTATGGACCTTTAAAAGTTGGCGATGATTTCCGCATTCGAAATAATGACGAACTGTATGAGCTCTATGGGGACACCTGTCTGGTCAAGCGCATAAAGCAACAGCGGCTGCGCTGGTTAGGACATGTCACCAGGATGGACGAAGAAGCTCCAGTAAGGAAAGCTTATTATTCGAAGGCGGCTGACTATGGAGGAAGAGGCAAGCAGGGGAGACCTCGACTAAGATGGGATGACCAGGTGCGGGCAGACATTGCCAAGCTTGGTGTGACCAACTGGTGCCAGCTCGCACGGAACAGAAGCGACTGGAGAGCATTACTTGCAGAGGCCCAGACCGTCGAACGGTTGTAATGGCCAACAAAGAAGAAGAAGAAGAAAAAAAAAAGTTTTGCTAAACTGTAAACTGTTTTTTGTGAATCGTGTTAAATGATTGTATGTTTAATATTGGTGTATATTTTTTGTAGTTTTGCCCTGACGACGGTTGCCGAAGAGCAACCGAAATTTATCGGAGAAAATAGAAACATAAATCCTTTTTATACACTTGAAAAGTGTATTATAATTTTGCCCAGAAGTTTGCAACGCATAGAAGGAGTCATCTCCGACCACATTAAGTATATATATTCTTGATCAGCATGACGAGCTGAGTTGATTAAGCTTTGTCCGTCAGTCTAGTCCGTTCTCTAGTCCCTCAGTTTTGAAGCTATCGAGCTGAAACTTTGCACAGAGTGTTCTTGTGACTGCACGCTGCTTATATGTCGGAGCCGACCGGATCGGATGACTACTTCTTGTAGCTGCCATAGAAATGTTCGGTTGGAAAATAGGTCATGGGTAAAATTAAATGTTTTTAAGCTGGTCTGCGAAGTTTGCTCGAGGTCGCTAACCGTTGAGACAAGTTTTTTAGGTGTATCAAAACTTCGGCACAGACTAAGTTAGCTTTGCCTTTCTCGTTTCTATCAACCTGACCTCGAGCCGGAGAACATACATCTATTTTGACTTACCCGTAGCAAAAGTACACTGCAGCATTTTTTATTCGTTTCCAGCGGCACATACACATTGATGCCTTTGCTGTTCAAATAGACCATGGGCAAGTCCTGAACGGTTGTAATGCCACTGCTTCCGACTGTCTGTCGACGATGTATTTCCGAGTCTAGATTATCCGCACTGCTTCTCATGATCTCCAACACTTCGCACAGTGGAATAATAAACTCGGTTATCTGGTCGAAATCCAAGACCATTTCAATGGGTTGGATTTCAATGACCAACTCAGAGATGGAGTGCTGTACATTGCGGTGATTTCTGGCTCCGATTTTCGAGTACAAATCCTGTAGACTGACTGTGGTGATGACAACACTCATCAATGGCAAATTGCTGCTGTCGCCCAACATTTTGATATGAAAGCCATCTTTCTTGTGCCATTCGCGGGGCTGCTTGGCCTCATAGTAGTCGAGTCCAAGATTCTCAACTTTGGTGGTTATTTTGGTGAAATCCGCATGCTTGTCTACGTTAAGTAGCAGATCCTCAAAGAGAATAACAATTTTGCGCTGTTTCTTGGGGTATAGGATTCCATTTCCAAACTAATGCGGGGTATGGTCCACTGGCAGAAGAAAATGAGTGAGATTTTCTTTTTGGAAGCTGCAAGAAGAGGAGGAGGAAACAGCTGTAGTTTGCTTATTTGATATTACCAAAGTTCGGCTTACCATTATCTTTTTTCGGCGGGTCATAGTTGGGATCTAGATCTAGAAATTCCTTGATAACCCCTACATTTTGAGCACTGCCCGTATAGACCTCCAGTTTGGGCTTTCTGTCCAAGCCCAAACGTTCTCTTTGGCCATCCCGCAGATGCAGAGTTTGGTAGATCTCGTAAATAATTTGATAGTGTTCGTGTAGCAGTTTGATCTGGTTAATAAATACAAGATTTGAGTCACGGATTGAAAATGAGTAAATTGGTCTTTAATGTTCAATTGTTCAGTTGCTACAGTTACTGATTCTATAATCAAGTGAATGAACAACTGAACAAAACAGAGCATGATTAATTGACTGAGTCACTGAACAAAGTTAATTCTTACCCTTTGGGCAAACACATTAATGGCTGACATATCCACATGCACATTGATCGAATAGGAACCACCAGTACGTCTTTCTTCTTCCTCTATTTCCTCCTGTTTCTTTTCCTGATCCGCTTGCCAGTCCACCTTCTTGGGTGCCTGTTGATCTGTGGTACTCTGCTCGTACATTTGGGTATCCGCATTTGTCTGATCCTCAACAAAGGTTTCGCGATGTTCTGGTTCCTTCTCCTGCTTTTCCTCTAGTTTATGGGATAGAGCCAACGTGATGGTGGTTTTCACTGGATCCACCACCACCTCCATAACATCGGCCCGACGATAACACACACTCAAAGCATTTAGCTCAATGACCCAGTTAAATAGATTGGCTTTGGTGGCCACATAGATGGTAGTCCTTATGTTGCCACGCGAAATGGGATCACAGTTGCTGGACTTGATTTTTACCTGAGGCAACCGTATTGAGGTATACTCCACAGCTGACTCTGCAGTGGCATGGCGCATCATCACCTCACACACATCTATTTTGGCCTGTGCCATCTCTACCAGCACCACTATGGAGCTGAGACGGCTCACCAACTGTGCCATATCAAAGCCAACAACATCTGTGGCAGGTTCATCGATACTCGATCTGGGTTCCTGTAATGGCTCTGCCGTCTGCGTGTGCTTCTCATCACGTTCCGAACTGAGATGTACCGTCTCCTCGGGGACAGAGATCTTGCGGCTGATATTTCGACTCAAGCGACGTGGTTGTCGATCGCTTAGAGGCAAAACTGTGGCAGACATCATCGAATAGCCAGAGACTGACAATTGACGTTCTGATTGGCTCAATGAATCGGCTTCGGCTTCGAGTTCTGAAAAAAAGTGAGAAAATTTTTAATTTCCCAAAACTCTTGCTCTAATTAAAAGAATCAAATACCGCGGGATCAGTCTCCTTCCCATCGCATATAAGGTTCTGTCGAGCATTATTTGTGAACCACCACAGACTAGATAGTCACATTACGACAAATCCTGGAGAAGACCTATGAGAGAGGCATCCAAACATACCATCTTTTTGTTGATTAAAAATCAGCCTTCGACACCCTGATAAGGTCAAGGTTCTTTGAAGATCTGTTTACTTTTGGTATACCAGCAAAGTACGATTGACTTTGCATGATGACGTTGAAAAGTACGCAAAGCTCAGTCAAAATAGGAAAAAACCTCTCCGTACCATTCTCGCTTATGCCGATGATATTGATGTTATTGACAAAACCAAACGGGCGGTAGGCAGGGCGTTTTTAGAGATTGAGAGGCAGTCTGACCTAATGGGTTTAGCGGTAAATGAGGAAAAGACGAACTATGTACATAGTATAAAGTATTTTGTCTAACTCGGAACGTTTATAACCAGCGACAACAACAACAGTCTGGAAGATATTGGGGGTGACGTTCGACAATTTCTTCTTCTTCGCCAAACACGCAGCAAAGACGGCTCGCAAATTAAGAGAGCGGAACCGAGCACTAAAGGCAATCTCAGGAAGCTCATGGGGGAAAGAAAAGGAGACTCTGCTTACCACCTATAAGGCCATAGGGAGAACCCTTGCCGACTACGCAGCCCCGGCCTGGTCACCGGCCATTAATGAGACGCAGAAGGCCCAAAACGTCGCTCTAAGAACGGTCATTGGATGTCACTCCATGACCCATGAGGTCCGCCTCCACGAGGAAGTCCAAATGCTAGGAGTGAAAGCCCACTGCAGTTTGCTGGACAAGCAATTCCTCGCCAGCAGTCTTGTGGTAGAGCATGCGAACCATCTCTCGCTGCAAATCGTCCTCCCCTTACGCACCAGCAGACAAGATGTCCGCATCTTCATCAATCATGCCACCAGCCTGTCAATTTCCGATGCTCTGAGTGTGAGGGATGAAATCCACAAGAAGACAGTTGGAACCTCGATCAATGGGCTCAAGAGCAACGTGGTGCTTGGTGGTCGCCCACCACCCATTAGTGATACTGAGAAACTACTGCCCAGAACCACGCGCACGACCCTTGCCCAACTTAGGTCAGGACACTCATGCTTCCTCAACAGCTACCTCGCCAGAATCAACCCTGAGGTGGCAGATGAGCACTCAACATCTCTTCAACTGCCCCAACGCTCCCACTGACCTTACCGCGAAAGATCTCTGGACGCACCCCACCGAATGCGCAGCCTTCCTAGGACTAGCCCGCAATGATTCGACATCCACTCTATCTACTATATAATCCCACTCTCTTTACTTCCCCACCTTTCAAACTCACTATCCACATCTGACATACTTTCTTTCTTTCTTATCCCTTTGTACAACCCGAAAAACGAAGCCCCTACAACAACAACAGTCTGGAAATCGGACGAAGAATCACTTTTGCAAACCGATGCTACTATGGGCTAAATAGGGAGTTCAAGAGCAGAGACCTGAAGCGAAGAACAAAAATAGCTCTATACAAGTCGCTTATCATCCCAGTTCTAAAGCATGGACAATGACAGCAGCGGATGTTTTTCATGAGTAACGGGTATATCCTCCCAGGGAATCAAACCGGAACCAGAACCGGAAACGTATACCGAAAAGAACCGACTATAACTCGAAACCAGAACCGGAATCGATATTTGAAATTCTTTGTATAGCGTAGTATACACTTCCACCAAAGAACTGCCAAAAGAAAAATACCAAAAGCGACAATTCTTTTGTTTTGGGACAGTAAGACCAGATTGTAAGATGTATGCATGTAATATGGTAACATTGCCTAGAGCGTTGTTTTTGGTTTGATTTTAAATTATAAGTTTCAAAATCAATAAAAACAATTGATTAAAATGCGTTCTTCACGGCCCACCCCTGGCTACGGAGCCTGATGAGCAGATATGACACTTTAGTAAAGATTAAATTCATAATTATTACCCAGTTTAATTTTGGTCTCACGTGCTTTGTAGCTTGCTTTCTAAGTATTCTAGTATAGATCTAGTATTTTATCGGTATTTAATTGAGACCTTTTTGTTATAAACAGAGCTCCCAAAAATGCTCCCTTTCACAGGCTGTCAGATATAATACAGTCACTCTCCAGACACTATGAAAAAAGTGGAACGAATTGACATCTCAACTCTGACTATTCACAAAATGCTCTTTTGCTCAATCAATGAGTGATTTTTCTAGCTTGCTTTGCTCATGTGTTTCCTTGAGACACTTTGCTGGCCAGATTTTTCGAAAGTGTCTTCTAAGCATGTGTGTGCTTCAATTAAATATATGTGTGTATGCATGTATGTGTGCTTTTGTAAAGGGTTAAACAATACATCGACGCCAGTTGATTATTTGTTAACTAATAATGGCATCAAGAATTAAATTTCCAGAGCCTAAACTTTTACAAAATAAAAAGATGTACTGAAGGTGATCAGAAAACTCACTGTATGTATGCCTCTGAAAGGGCAAGTAAGCGGTGTATAGTTCCGGAAACGTATATTTTTAATAAAGTGCATATTGTTTTTAATTTTACCATACCTTAAATTCATCGCCTTGCAGCGAATGTGTGGTATAATATTATCTGACTCCCATGTTTAAAATTTTGAGGCGGTATGGACGGCTAAGCATCGGGAAGTGTTCATTTAATGAGAATTCAAAGAGTACCGGTAAGCAAAAATGCAAGGAAAATAAAAATTGCCATCGAGGCAAATAAACAAACAATAATTGCGTCTAACGTGTAAATTGTATCCACTGTCGGCAGGCCACTTTTACCATAAGCTTGCCCTGCAAATGGCTCCAATAGCCTGTTCAAAATGATCTGTCCATAAAAGACGATATAAAGGTTATGGTTAAACGCAAGCTCATATCGCTTAAAATTGTTTTGGCGACCGGACTGGAGAAATCAGTCTAAGAAATTAATTTGCAAATAATTAATAATACGTTGTTAAAGACTTAGATTGTCGTGAAACCGCTTGGGATGATCCAGCTACTTAATGCTTAAAAACAAGTATTTAAATAATAATTCATCGAATATTGTATATTTTTAAACATATTTTAATCCTAGTAGGCCAAGGTGAGTGTGTAACACAACAACAAAAGACACTTTGGCTCGGACACTTGGCTCGATTTGCTCAGTTGCTTATGCTCAGCTGCTGACACCCAAACGAAATTGTCCCCATCAAACTGTTATAGTCAGACAGCTCAGTGTGTTTCTCTCATCGATTACTATGAAACACTAGAAAATCAAAATCTAGTGTTCTGTTGAGAGAGTGAGCAACTCTGTTAAAGTTTTTCCTGTCATTTCGGTGAGCAACAGCATAGAAAATTTGGTTGACCATATTTTGCGAGCTCTGGTTAGACTTGGTCTGCCGACAAAGGCTGCCAAGGGCTTTGGCCCAAATTTTGTGGTATACCCGTTCTCGTGGGTAAAGGAAAAAAAAACTTGATCAGCCACGATATACTTGTCCGTCTGTCCGCCCGTCCGTCTGTCTGTATGAACACCTAGATCTCAGAGATGGTAAGAGATAGAGGTTTGACATGTATGGGACAAATGCTTCTTTTATCTGCACGCAGATCAAGTTTGTTCAAATTTTGGCCACGCCCCCCCGCCCCCGCAATTTGGAAAAAACGATATATATCCTACAGTTTTAAAGATAGACAATTTGTACCTTCGTAAAGATAGTTAGTAATTAGCAAAATGAATCGGTTGCCGAAGAATGATAAAGATCGGATGAACAGTTCTCAAGTTATGAGCAAAAAAAATGAACCACAGCCCCCAGCTACCACCCCTCCCACCCCAAAAAATGTTTCATACTTTTTTGGATGGTCACACTAAGGAACGCAGGAACACTGTTAAACATGTTTTTTATTAGTAACGGGTATATCGAAGTCGGTAAAACCATTTAAAAATTTTAATTTTTTAAAATTAAATAAAATAAAAAAAAAAAAATATTAAAAAAAAAAATAAAAAAAGACATTAATAAATTTAAAAATTAAAAATAAAAAAAAAATATTAAAAAAAAAAATAAATTTTAAAAACTGGAAAACTGGCACTTAGTTTTGCTTGGGACTTTTAACATTAAAGTAATTTGGTTAAATCGTATTCACTGATTCAAAAAAGAGTCTGCCTGCCATATCTTTTCTTATTGTGTTGAAGTAAAATGAAGGCAACCCGTGTCTCTTTAATTTTTTTCTGTGATGTTATGATACTTTTGAGAAAAGCTCTGATCAAGACGGAAATATTTAAGTTATGTAGAAAGGGGTGCGTTCGTGAGTGCATACTCACACATTTATGGGTTTCGAATTACACATGAAAGTTCGGCATAGCGACATCTCCGACGACATATCTCCGCCCAGTACATTTTCATAATTTATAAATCCGAGAAACTCGCTCTCCTAAAATTTTAGTCTTCTAATCGCTATTGAGTGGAATTATGAGGGCGGAAAGATAAATCAAAAAACTCGTTTATCTTCAGAACCGCTTAACCGATTTGAATGGGTTTAATATATGTTATAAGTGTCAATCATAGAATTCAGAAAGTTATTTTTGCACATTTTTATTACCATTTCTTAGGCACAAAAAATATTATTAAAATTTTCAAATAATTTTTTCAAGGTGTACATCGATTTCAACTATTATAGTTTTTTGCTGGTTGTTTCCATAAGATGTCCTTAACAATGCAATTTTTTTGCAGTGTCATCGGGAATCATCTTCATAGTGAATACCAATAAAATATGTGAATAGTTTTACAAATATATTTTATAATATTGAGCACACTGTAACAACTCACACAGAATTGACAGAAAATTTCCCCTTTTTCCCCTTTTAAGTTGATTTACAGTGTGCCTAATATGTATAAAATATTAATGAAAAGTACTAATTTAACGTTTAATTATTTTTCACCATGTGGTACTCTTGGGATGTGTTTGCAAAAATTATATGTTGTTAGGGACCTCTTGATGAAAAACCCAGCAAAAAACTGTCGGTGTCGCAAAAGGCTGTCACCGTAAAAGAATTATTTGAAAATTTCAATAATTTTTTTGGGCCAAAGAATTGGCAATAAAAATGTGGAAAAATTATTTTTTGAATTGTGCTGTGGACACTTACAACATATATTAAACCCATCCAAATCGGGTAAGCGGTTCTTAAGATAAACGGGTTTTTTGATTTATCTTTCCGCCCTCATAACTCTACTCCAATAGCGATTAGAAGACTTATAATTTAGGAGAGTGAGTTTCTCATTGATAGCAACAACATATTAAATTTTGGTGCTGATCGGAGTGGGGGCAGTTTTTGTATGCTTATTCTGCTATGCCCTTTAGTTTAACCGATTACCTATCGAATACAAACCGCTTGTTAACATCATTTACTGTTTTTGTGTAATTTAATTTTTTTAAACCTTTAAAAAATGACCCTTAATACGCATTCTTATGCAAAGAAAATATTTTCAAAAAACGAGAAGGCTAAGCTAACTTCTTCTTTGCCGAAGTTTTTATACCTTTGCAAATGTTTTAATACATCAGAGTTCAAGAACGCCACTTTTCGACCGGTAGTTCCTATGGCAGCTATAGGATATAGTCATCCGATCCGGTCGGTTCCGACATGTTAGCAGTGTGCAGTAAAAAGAGACTCTGTGCAAAGTTTCAGCTCGATAGCTTTAAAACTGAGAGACAAAGCTCAATCGACTCAGCCCGTCGCCCTTTGCAAGGGTATAAAAACAAATCGGCCTTACTTTGCAGATCGATTACGAACTTATATCTTATAAAAATTAATAAAGTATAAACTACAATTTACAGATACAACTGAGTACTATAACTTGACATTTACAAATTTTTGAAAAATAATCCGTTTCTAGGACATAGGGTCCTTTCAAAATAACCAAAAATGCCATTTCTGCATTATTATGTCCATTTTACTTTTTATTTATGAAATTATTTGGTCATAATATTTTTGTCCACGATTGTAATCTTTAATGAATAAAAGGTTAATTTGTTAAAATTTTGTTTAAGTATGTTTTTAGACCTGTTACTCGTAGAGTTAAAAAAAAGGGATACTAAAGTCGTGCAAGTGTATGTAACAGGCAGAAGGAATCATTTCCGATCAAATAAAAATCATTTCCGATCAAAAAATGCTTAATAATTCTTATAATCTATAAAATATTGAGTTCAAATTTAAAACTTTCATTTATATTCACAATATCTACAATCCCTAAAATTTTCATCAAGATCAGATATCACAGTGCAACAGTCAAAAAAACTACCGAACTACACTATGCGGAATCGATAGAGCTAGCCGAACTGGGTCACCCTATCAGCGTTTGGCTAGATTGGTAGCACTTTTCTTTTTGTGGACCCTCAAAGTTTTGGAAATTGGGTGTGACAACAAAAACGAGAAAGGCAAAGCTAACTTCGTCTGTACCGAAGTTTTGATACACTTGAAATAGCTTGTAACAACGGTTAGCGACTTCGACCAAACTTCGCAAATCAGCTTAAAAACATGACATATTACCCATGACCGTGTTTGAGAGCGATAATATTGAGAACAAACCACTAAAACCCATTTTTCGAACGAACATTTGTATGGCAGCTACAAGAAGTAGTCATCCGATCCGGTCGGTTCCGACATATTAGCAGCGTGCAGTAAAAAGAAGACTCTGTGCAAAGTTTCAGCTCGATAGCTTCAAAACTGAGGGACTAGTTCGCGTAGAAACAGACAGACGGACAGACGGACGGACAAAGCTTAATCGACTCAGCTCGTCATACTGATCAAGAATATATATACTTTATGTGGTCGGAGATGATTCCTTCTATGCGTTGCAAACTTCTGGGCAAAATTATAATACACTTTTCAAGTGTATAAAAAATGTCATTAGTTTTGGGCAAACAGCTCACTCAGTTTTGGTGATAGCTGCAAACTGTCTGCAGCAAAGTTGTAGCTATTTTCGTGTTTTCCGGGAGTATTTCTTCAAATACTTTTTTTTGGATATCGAATTTTTTTTACTTTTTCGAGAATAACATTAAAAAAATCAGAAATTTTCCCATACTTTCTTTGGCAAAAGTGAAGCTTTTGGGATACCAAACAACTTTTCTGAACAAGGTTTAACAAGCTAATACATTTTTTTAACAAATTGAGATTAATTTTAAAATTAATTATTTAAAAAAAAATTAAATATTTAGGCTCTTATGATCTTAAATTTAAAAAATGTACCTCAGTAATAAGTACATGCATTAACATTTTTGGAAAAACCTTGTTTTTCAAGCCAAGTATATTTTTTACTTATAGCTCTAGAGCCAGTAACTAAGAACTACTAATACTTCAATATTTATTAACAAAAAAAATAAGAAATATTTCATTCTTAGGAAATAAGTATATGTGCATTTTATATAGTTCTTAAAATTTTGTATTAAGTTCAAACTTTTTGATCAACTTTAATAGTTAATGTGCTTTCCTTTTGCCTCTAAGACTTTTTCAAAGCGGTTTGGCATGGAATCTGCCAGATTTTGGAGAGTTTCATTGCTTATTAACTCCCATTCTGCAAGCAAAGCGTACTTTAAATGCTTAATTGAGTCGAACTGCCTCCCCACCTTTATAAATCCTGGCTGAGAGGATACCCCAGAGGTCCTCAATTGGGTTCAAGTCAGGACTGATAGCCGGCCACTCCAGTACAGGTATTTTTCTTGAAGAAAAATAAGCCTTTGTGGCTTTTGATGTGTGGATTGGAGCGTTGTCCTGTTGAAAAATCCATCTATCTTCGTAAAGATCGTCTGCAAAATCTATTAATTCACTCTCCAGCAATTGAATATAGATTTCTGAGTTTGTTCTTATTGGAATAAAACATAGCCGAGACTTTCCTGCATATCCGAAACAGGCCCAAATCATCAGTGATCCACCGCCGTGATTCCTCTTATGGCGAGTTTCTCTTGGTTTTCTTAAGTCACGCCAATACTTATGACAGCCATCAGGACCATCAAGATTAAACTTTTTTTCATCCGAAAAAATAACGTTTCGGAATTCTTCGGTCCAAAATTTGTACCTGTCAGCAAACGCCAAACGAGCCTTAAGATGGCGTGGCAATAGCATCGGTACAGCCACCCGGGAACTATGTTTAAGGTTACAATTTTCAGTTAAAATTTGATGGATCCGTCTTCTACCGACATTGAGCTCTAAATGACGTTTAATGCCTGTACAAGACATTTGATTGTTTACAGCCAGGCGCTTAATCTCACGCTTGCACCTATCGTCGATGTGGCTCGGTCTGCCACTGCGTTTAATCTGACCATAGGAGCTTGGATTTTTTAAGAAATTAGCTATCGTATTTCTGTGTCGAGACACTCTGGAAGCTATTTCAGTGATGGTAGCCCCACCTTCGTTCAATCCTTGGATTCGTCCGCGTTCCTCAGCTGATAAATGTGTTCCACGCGGCATTCTTAGGAAAATTTAAAAAAATTTTTTGTGTTTCTGCAACAACTACTTAATTTACTCTCAACTTTTCATTTTTTATCAAAACACATCCAATTTGTTGCACGCCGACCATTAAATGCACACTAATTGGTTTTTGCACATAAACTTATTTCCTAAGAAAATCAAATCTCGCCACTCAAATGTGTGATAACGGTACTAAGAATGATGACCAAAGAAGAATTATGCAAAAGCATTCTAAAAATAGATAACAACAAAAGACTTTTGCATACCTAGAACATATGTTCTGTTACTATTGAGGAAGAGAGAAACGAAAACATATTTGCACATATACTTATTGCACTGAGGTATAAGCTTGTTAAAATATTTTATACTGTCTTAATTTGGCAACATTTTTGCTGATAAATTATGTCGCCTTCGCGCGGCGATATGTCGTCTATGAATCGGCGAAAAAAACCGCGGGAGATATGTCGTTTGCTACGCGGCGGAGATATGTCGTTTGAATCGCGGCGGAGATATGTCGTTTGAACCAGCGGAGATATGTCGTTTTGAAACGTCATATTTCCGCCGTGATATATGGCGAGATATGTCGTCGGAGCTATGTCGTTACCCTTTCGGGGTAACTGAACTTTCGGTTCAGTATGAATTCGCTGTCAATTCATAAAATGCCGAGGCGCAGGCATGATGAAATAAGTACAAGGTGGTCTCGTCGGCAAAAGCTGTCCTTTGGCGTATACTAGGAACAAAAACAACCAGCAAGCTAGCGTCGCGACCAACTTATACTTATTTCATCTTGGGCGCAGACAACCTAACGTTGCGTTAGCGTTGCCAGATCTTTTGTTTTCTCATATGTGAATTACAAAAGGGGCATAAACAGGAAAATTAGATTTTGCAAATTGAAGAAATCGTGAATTTTGTAGCATAAACGTAGCAACAGTTCCTATAAAATTTAGAGTGGTCCTAAGAAAGGTTAAAAAAAAAAAAAAAAATGAAAACTCACCACTGTCCGAGAACTTCTGCTTGTCGCTATGCTCCTGAAAGTTGAGAAACTGCAACAAATAAATGTCCATGGTGATGCGGAATGGTTCCAGCCACAGACACACCACAGTACCGGGCATTTTTTTCTTCTCCTTGTGGTGTTCCCAAAGCGGATACTGAAACTGCATCTCCAGCCACTTGTTGTGCTGTCCCTTGCTGGTGGACAGGATCACATTGCGCATATTCATCATGGTGTGATAGGCATCCGTGTTGAGGCTACGCAAGGAAGTGACCAGGGCCAAATGGGAGTTATACTTGCGCGAGTTCAGACGAAATTTGGTGGCCAGTGTCTGTAGTTTGATCACATCCGACGAGGCATTGGCCTGGGCCACCAGTTGGGCCAGGGCGCACAAGTCCGCACTGTTGTAGCTCAATATGAGCGGAATCATGCGCTTGGTTAGGATTAGTTCACGCTTGGAAAACTCCAGGCTAATAATTTCCGCTTGAATTTCGGCTGTTTCCAAGGCGGCGTCATTGGGCCGCCAGAGATGTGGCAGAACCAGGCGATTGAAGCTGACCTGCATGCGTGGAATGTTCAGTAACTTGGCCCGGCCCATGTCCGGGGTGGTATTCAGGGCCATAAGCGTAAGGTTCTTTACATTGAACTTGTAGCAATTGTAGCAAGAATCGATGACTTCGCGTGGCTTGTCCTGCAGATGTGTGATGAGCTGGACCAAGCGCTGAGGATTCGCCGGGCCGCACAAGGTACCCTCGGCCAAAGGCAGCTTTAGCTGGAGGTAAGGCAGCAAAGATTGCTTGACGGTGGTGTTCAATTGATGCAGATTGGATGAGGAGGGGTCATCCGCCTGCTGCTGACGCGGATAGAACTGAACCGTCATGTTACGCAACTCAAACTTGTAATTGCAGGTGGGCACAAATCCAACCAGATACTCAAAGTCTGCATAGGTGATGTAGGCATCGGATGTAGGGTAATCCGGGCCGGGGGGCTTCAACGAGTCTGCATGATATCCCGTATAATCGTAAGGACGCAATAAATCGCTAATTACATTTTTAACCTGGAGAAATGACTGCGAGAAATGAAAGGTGATGCCGGCGGACAGCAAACGATATTGCACACGCAATCCCAAATCCTTAAGCTGATGCTCGGCCGGGGCCGAAGGGTTTTTGCTGGAGCTGCTGCTGGGCTTGGGGGAGCGATATTCCACAATGTCAAAGGCCAGCACGGGACTACGAAAGAGCATGTACTCATCAGTGATGCGGGCCACATAATCCTCATAGCTGTGTCCACACCAAGAGCGATCCGCAAACATGTAATGCTGATCGAACAGACTTTTGTCAATGAAGGAGCGCTCGTTGAGAAACTGTAAAAGTGGAAGCAAGGACTTTAAGGTTTACTCTTTGATTAGAAGCCAACTCACCTCCTGCGTGTTGACCAGCTTACGATCAACTGGATCCTCACTGCGATATGCCCCCAAAGGTTCCATACAAATGCTCGATAAACCCGCCTTTACATTCGTCCAGTCGTTCTCCTTGAGCTGGGAACGCTCATAGTAGATGCCACCCAGGCTGATGCGCAAAATGGGTGTATAGCGTATCCTTTTAATGCCACCCATGGCCTGATCCGTAAAATATTCCGAATTTTTTAGCTGAAAATTCAGCTCCTCGGCATAAATGCCCAAATCAAAGGCATGACCTACAGTCTCATCGGCAGAGGTCGTAGGCGGCGTGGATTCAAAGCTGGGCAACAGATTCCAGGCCCACCACAGCATACTCTGACCTGGCTGCTGTCCAGGTTCGTCTATGGGGTTACCGGCAGGCGCCGCCGCCTCTTCCGAAGCTTCCAGTTTCAGCGTATCCTCTTCCATCTCCGCTGGCTTCAGTTCCAGCAGCATTTTAATCAAACGCATCACCATGGGAAATTGCAATGACGACACATTTATGTCCAGCGACTTGGTAAACACCCCTATACGTGTGGTGCTCGACGTGCTCATCGTCTGGGCATTATACTTGCGCAAAACACGGCATTCCAGCGTACAGCGATAGAGTATGGGCTCCTGGCACACCTCAATTCTGCCCGCCGTGTTCCGTTTGTCCAGGCAAATGGTCAAATCCGGAAATCTGCAACAACTTGCGCATAAACACCGACACCGGATTCACATCCACCATGGCCGGAGCCCAATTATCATCGGCAGGACAAAAGTTGAGACATTGCACATTCATGGACACCACTATGTCATCCTCCACATATTTGAGTATAATATTATTGCACTCCAAGTTGATGTTATTGATTATCTTGTTGACCACTCCGGAGCCACTGCCCGCCGGCTGGGTTTCAGCTTCAGAGGCGCGTTTCAATTTCTCCCTTTGCTCCCTTTGAAAGCTGGCCCTGCGTTGTTTGCCCTCGTCATCCGGCAGCTTGGCCACAAACTCTATGGTATTGATCACAATCTTCACCGGCTCCGACATTAGCTTGGTCCATGGCACCTGTATGGTCAGCTCGTGTATGTGACCCGACACCAATTCCACCGGCAGATTTAGTTCATCCTCGAGCACATCTAGCCTCAAGTCCAGATTATGAAAACTGACTTCGCCCTCCCACAGCGACACC
This sequence comes from Lordiphosa stackelbergi, assembly GCA_018904235.1. Lineage (NCBI taxonomy): Eukaryota > Metazoa > Arthropoda > Insecta > Diptera > Drosophilidae > Lordiphosa > Lordiphosa stackelbergi. The sequence continues at coordinate 11,724 of JAEIFU010001404.1, read as the reverse complement.
TGGGCATCCTCGTCACGAAAGTTCTTCACATACTTGGCCACGTAGTTCAGCAGTATGGGCGTGATGTAGGACTCTAGTTTGAACATGATGGCTAACTGGAATCAAGCTCCACATTCACTTGGTTGCTGTCGCCGTGTCTTATTTATTGCACATGCTGTTAATTTTGTGTAGTTAGGCCGGAAAAAAAAAGAAAACAAAATTCGAACTGCCAACAATTTTTCAGATTGTTTACGTTTGAGCTCGGTGAGATAGTGTTGGACAATGCGGTAAATGTTCTTCACAGATGTTTACACTGAAATGCAGCAGTAAGCAGCAGTGGAATTTAAATATTGGCAGTTTTAATCACTGAAGGCAGGCGACAGAAAGTGTGAAATGTTTTTTTTAAGGCAGAATAAAACATTAAATAAATAACACAAGTTAACACGATTTTTTATACTCTACAATTTGAGGTCATTCCTTAAATCCGAATCTAGAGCTTAAAAATTTTTTCAGTGATACAGATTTCGAGATAATCCCAAATTACCCTTTTTATCATTTTTGAAAAAGAATCTCTCACTTAATTTCAAATATCTCAATTACACTATGCAACAATTTTTTGATCCCGGCTTCTAAATAGTTGACCCTTGTGTAAAATTTCACGCTGAATTCAAATTTTGAATTTTCGTGTTTTGAAAAAAGTTAGGTCTACTAAAACGCCAGTTTCTCTGGTTTTAGTCAACCGATATGTATAAATTAAATCAAAAATTAAAGATAATAAAATTATTTCTAAAACAAACCACAGTTGTTTAAAATCCAATAATAAATGACGAAGTTATGGCACTTCAAAAATTGGATATTTACTTTTTGACATATCTGAGAGCAGATTTGAATTCAGCGTGAAATTTTACATAAGGATCAATTGCTAAAAGTGCCGGATACAAAAACTTTTGAAATTTTGTGACATAGTGTTATTAAATAACATAACATCATTTTTAAGATTCTCAGTTGGATTTCCGCAATGAAAACCTCGGCGATTCACAGTGGTCGATTCAGCAATCTGGCAGGCAATAAATGACAAATTTCAAAAACTCAAATTTTTATTTTAAAATTTTAAAAAAAAAAAAAAAAAAAAAAAAAAATAAAAAATATTATTATATTTTTTATTCGATAGTCACGACGTCGTGGGCGTGCAAAACTTTATATTCTTTTATTACCAGGCTGACGGTTAAAAACTAACAAACAAATTTTTAGACCATTAAATACTTATATGAAAATGTTCAACTTTCGCGTTTTTTTCGATCGTTCGCTCTTCAATTTCTATTTAACCGTTTATATTGGCCATCTTTCAAATCTTTATAATAGTTTTTATTTGACATACATTTTACATATTTTGCATATTTTTTAAATATTCTGCATACTATTTTACATAAATTGCATATGCAAAAAAGCAAAATTGCATATAAGCATTTCAAGTGGACCTCTACCTGGGCCAAAAATTAAAGTGGTTAAAAACACTATATTTGATCGAATTCAAAGGGAAACAATCAAATTAAACTAATGTACGTTAATCTTACATTTACTAATAACGCAATTGGATATATTCGGTTTCACAGCCGGGCTAGCGCGATTTTTCTCATTTTGACATTAAATTTGCTTAATTTTTTGTAAATAAGTGACTATAGATTACATGTACTTTCGCTATCTAAAATCTTTCTGATGGTACAAAGGGCTATACAAGAATGCATAAGAAACCATGAGAAACTATGCCAATGCAATTAACTGCAAGTTTTTTGCTTCGCATTATAGCAAAAACCACATAAATATGATGATGGAAGAAATGTCACGTTCGACATGTCACGTATCGACAGTGATAAAAATTATTTTACAAAAATATACTCAAAATTTTTAAATCAAATAATATACATTTCAAAGAACTATTCATTCATAAGATTTTAAGATTATTTGGGCTTAGTTATTGTGCTAGGTTTCGCTAAGCGTTGTCTTTATATAAGCTACTCGCGAAAACCACTTCTGTTTTGTCACGTTCGAATAGCTTCTGTTGCATTTGTAGTTTTTGTTTGTTTATTTATTTTAGTTGTTTCGATGTCGATAAGCCACGCTATCGATATCAAAGTGCAGTTCATGTGTATGTATAGGTGTGAATGCAGCTTTTGACACCAAAGCGCCCTCTAGGGTTGGAGTTTGCATGCGGGGTGTAGATCTTTGCGGGAGGAGGGGTAATTTTAAATTCGAAGTTGGAGAGGCAAGGCCTTGAAAACGGCCAATGACCCCTTCTCAGCGTTATAGTAGGTCAGGGACAAATGGGAAAGGGGAACAAGGTATTATAGGGAGCTGCTAGCCGTTGCCAAGGGACAGTAATTGAAAATGTTCTAGCTGAGGAGGCAGCATAGCGGCGAGTCGCCTAAAATAATTGTTTTTTTTTTGTGAAAAAATTAATAAAATGTGAGTGAGTGAAGGAAAAAAACATGTATCAAATATATATAAAATATATGTTTTTCAGCGTGGTCGGTGCCTTCTATAGCACTGGCCACGATTGATTTTGGGTAAGGGTGCTCAAATCGTGAGCCATCCCAGCTTGGCTAAAAAAAAAAGGAGCCCCATTTTTATAAAGCCACGACACCAGCCTTGTCCTAGCCGTAGTGTCCAAGGCTTCATGTAAGGATGTAATATGTAATATGTACGCAACAATTCATACCAAAAAGGGAATTCACTAAAGTATATTGACATGCTACAGCCACAATTAAAATTAATAAGAATTACGAACATTAGGAATAATACACTCAGACACGTCTACACATTTATATAATAGCAATTATATATTTTATACATTTAGTATTTAAACACACATATATGTACATATGAATTGACCTACAAATATTTAAAATCGCACATGTATTCTTGAAATATGCTGCGAGACCTAGTAATTCCCCTTTTCCCTTTCTATAAATTCACCCATACCTTTTTCTTCTCAAAAGTTGCGTCCCGATCTGACCATTGGAGCTCCTCAGGTAGGTTTCAGGATAGCGAATTAATGTTTTTTGTATAGTTAATGATTTTAGGCAGTAAAGAGGATTACTTGGCCCTTAAGATTCATGGATAAAAAGAAGATCCTAGTTTAAGTATTTAAGTATTGATTTGTGAGTTTAGATATTTATTTACATATAATTAAATGTTTATAACGACGTTAGAAATGGTTGTTGTGTAAGTGTTGGTGGAGGGGAGAGAAGAGTATGTTGCCAAGTGTGGAGTGAGCCGACCGTCTTGGCTCCTATATTAGGGCAGCGGATGAAGCCAGATCGCTGCATGGAGGGGTGGGAGCGTTGCCGGTAAGAACACCAAAACCGGGTCACCAAGCTTGCCGTCAGATGGCGCTGTTTGTCCGTTAGGGATTTGTTTCAGAATTGTTTTTTGGTCGTTAATTGTTTGAATTTATGGCCGTTTTGTTAGTGAGGAATTTTGTATTTGTAGTGATTGTACGCTCTGCGGGCTAGGGTTGAAATACCCGCCCTGAATGCCGAAGCTGGAAAAATTTTGTCAATATTTTGGAAACCGAATTTCACTTTGATATACACTTTAACACTAATTAAAGTGCTTGCTAAGAGACTGTATTATACAGTTTAAAACGAATTAAAAAATTCGATTTAATTTGTAAATTTTTCGTTTTCAATTTGTACGACGGTCACGGGTTAGACAGAATGGAATTGCCCATATATTTAATATGCAGTTTTCAATGGAAAGTGGGTTATTTAATTAGTATAAATCAAATTTTCACCTCAATCTGCCTTTATTTAAAAAGTTGCATAAAATCCGCTGTCTAGTTATTATTATTAAAAAATAAAACAATTTTTATAATTATTACTGCCACTGCTGCTTCTTCCCAAAAATGCTAATATACATTTGCGTGTTTTTCAACACTAAACGGAAGTAAACAAACAGCTGTTTGGAGTCGTGGGCAGCAACAGTTTTTCTCCCGGTTTCATACAAAATGCCACAAATTACAAAATCCAGCGACGAATTTGGTAAACTGGAGCTTAACATTTGCAAGTTTTGATTTATGAAGCCTCCATTTTACCTTTGCAGATGTGGTCAAGTATTTTCTACAGCTACTGGATGAGGACAAGGACTTGTCCTCTGGCATTGCGGCCATTAAAACGCTGCTCATGATTTTGGAAAAGAAACAGTGTAGGTGGCTTATACTTCACACCTACTGCTAATTAAAGTGAGTTATCCATTTCAGTTGGCACCATACACATACTGGACACCACCATGCGGGAGGCGGTGGCAGCCATGCGCCAAACCGATCTGTCCATTGCGGCCATAGTCTCAGCCGGCGAGCTATTCTGCCGTTTTATAACGCTCAGTTTGGATGACAAGCATATGGAAGAGTGTCGCCAAATAATGCTGAATCGTGGGAAAATCTTTCTAACTAAATTGTTAAACTCCCGGAGGGGTGATTTCACAGCGTGCGCAAAGATTTATAACTGATGGCAGTCGCATTTTGACGGTTTTTTAGCTTCGCGGAATAAGAAATCCTTTCATGTATATGTGACGCAGGGTGGAACAGGCAACTCGGGGTGAGTGGAGAGACGAATGTGTTATGGAAAATACAAGTTTTTGTTTTTAGATAGCGACGAAATGATACAGGACTTGAAAGCAAACGGCATTGAGTGTACTCTAATACTGGATGCAGCCACGGGCTATGTGATGGAATCTGTGGATTTTGTAATGGTGGGAGCCGAGGCGGTGGTGGAAGTGGAGGGATTATCAATCGCATTGGCAGCTACACCATGGGTTTTTATGTGCCGCGAGATGAAGAAACCATTCTATGTTTTGGCCGGGTTTGAAATTTTCCCGTTTGTATCCACTCAATCAAAGGGATTGCCCAATGAGTATAAGGTGAGTAGATGCTTACTTACCCCCTGGTCCAATTAAGATATTCTAAAATTTCAGTACGCTCGCAAGCATTTGAATGATGTGTCCAAGGTGCATCCACTGGTGGACTACACACCGCCTGCCTATATAACTCTGCTCTTTACCGATTTGGGTATACTGACGCCTTCGGCTGTAAGTGATAGACTGATCAAGCTGTACATAAAAAGGAACGCGAAAATAAATTGCCTACAAACATTTTTAATGGGATTTCAAATTGTAATTACCAAAAGTTACTTATAAATAGTTTAAGTTGCGCTTAAAATTTACATATCCACAAAAAACGTTTCGCTGGTAGGATTCGCCTCGTTCTCATCTTCAATTCCCAGTCGAGCCCCAAGGACCATAGGGTCCCAGCCATTGTGCGACGACTCGCTGCTGTTGCCATCATCATTTGTGTACTCGCTATTGTACTCCTCCAGATCATCGGTATAAATATCACTTTCGCTCTCCTCGCCCATTTCGTGACCATTGTAATCGATCAGACGTTCGTCGATGGCCTCATCCGCCTCATCCATGTCGCTGGCATTCTACGATAAAACCTTTAGAGTTTGCATTAGGAAAATATTTCAACTTTTTACTTACCATTTTGTCCCGATTCAATATTTATCTCAATTTGCAGGCGTATGTCCATTTCCAGAAATGCTGTGGTCACCAGCACCGGTATGGTCAAGCGGCTCTTCAGGCCAAATCCGTGAGAAATAGAAATACATTGCCAAATGTGGAATCCATTAGGAATCAGTTGGCGGCTCTTCAGGCGTCGTGTTCCACTATGTTGACGGTCTCGCCCACTGTCAGGGCCTGCACAGGCAGCAAGTGTCGATGCAGCCGACCACTCAATGGGCGTTTCAAGCTCGAGCAGCTGTTCGATGGTTTGCACTGGACTGTCACCGTCCAGCAGCGTTCGCATACAATCCTCACGTTTCTCCTGCAGTGAATCCAGCAATTTGCTGCCCTTTTGCACTTTTGCCAATTTTCGTTCTGTAGTTGGACCAAAACTTATTAAGGGTGTTTTTTTTTTTCGTGGAGGGGCAAGAGGGGTTAAAGCTCACCTAGTAATTGCAAATAGTTTGCCGAGTCTGGCAATGGCTCGTGGGGTTTTCTCTCATTACATTCCCCAATATTCTGTGTATCCTGTTCCTTGCTGCTGCTGTTGTTGTTGTCCTGGGGCGTGAAATTATCCTCGAAACTCTTAATCTCTTCTGTTTCTGTATTTTCCTGTTCAATGCTTTTGTTTTTTACTTGCCAGGGATCGGGACTGCAAACTGACATGTTTTATAAAACTAGTAAACAATAAAAGCTGATGAAATATACAACAAAGAGCTACATTTGTTGTTCTCGATTGTTATTAATTTAGTTGACCTTTTCGACAGTCAGTGAAAACTATCATTACGCTAAGCGTTGCCAGACCGTGGAAATTGGCTTTGAATAGCCAAAAAAAAAGGCTAAAAGGCTAGGAAACAATTTTAAGCCATTTTTGATGAATTGACGAAAGGAATAAAACAAATTTATTATTGATTTTCTTATTTCAAATTAAAACAAACTGAATAAATTAACGAACATACATAAAAGTCAAAGAATAGCTTACGCTCTGTAATAGCCCACTATGCGCACTATGACAAGCTGTAAATTCGTCCTTAAAAACGCGTTCTTGTTGTCTCATTGCATACAAAGCCCAACTCCAGTGTGTGTCATGGGACGCACGGTACGAGCGAAGCTCTTTACGTTGATACAACCCATTTAAGTAATGGCAAAAATACACTTTGGATTCTGTATAAATAAGTGTTATATAATTTTAAATAAATCAAGTAAGGTGTTGCGGTCGAGTGCCCCGACAACAAAATACCCTGTTCAAGCAATGTGGTTCCTATAGCTTTGAATTCCTTTTATTTTAAAATTTATTTGAATAAATGGGGAGGCGCACTTGCATATCTTCGGTGTTTTGCTCGGATCTTATAGTGGTATACAGAATAGTGACATATTGGGCCTTACTGAATATATTAAGTCACTAGGTTCAAGCTTAAAAATTGTAGCTCTGACAGTTTTTCGCGGTTAGAAGAAGGAGGAGGAGGAATTTGCCAAATCTGGAGCAAACTTGATCTGGGTACAGTATACATCTACATACATGCAAAAATTTGTGGCTCTACCTCTTATAGTCTGTGAAAATTACGCATTTATACGGAGAGAAAAGACAGTTTTTCGCTGTTAAAAGATGGAGGAGGGAATTTTCCAAATCTGAAACAAACTCGATGTGGGTACAATACACTGCCAAAAATTGTGGCTCTATCTGTTACAGTCTCTGAGATCGACGCGTTCATACAGACAGAATGTCTAAATCGACTCGGCTGTTGATGCTGATCAAGAATATATATACTTTATGGGGTCGGAGGTGCTTCCTTCTTCGTGCAGAAAAGCTCCACATAAGTAGTGGGTTAAAAATCCCGGTCGAAACGTGTAGAAATCCTACATTTTCGTGCAGCTTTTTAATTTTTTTTTTTTTTTTTTACAAATTTATATTTTTATTTACTTACTCTGGTAGATTTGAAATCCCGGCCCCTTGGACTGCAACACGATTGGAATGATGTTTTAGACGTTTCCGCCACGTAACGCGTGTAAGGCAAGGCCTCTAAGACATTACTTGTATTGAATCTGCTAAAGGCACAATCCAATATTTGCTTGCTTGTAATTCTCAAGTTCTAATTCAACGCAAACGCTATTTATATTCAGGCAACAGAAATTTGCGCACGATTCGTGTAGATTTTCAACAAGCAGCGTTTAGATTTTTTAAATCCAAACGTACATTTAGAAATCCCACACGTCACGTGTGACAACCAGCTTGCTAAACGAAAAATATAAGAATTCAGTACTGATGTGGAGCTACATTTTCGTGTAGAATTTCCACACGCCCGTGTGGTTTCAATATCCAAACGTTAATGTATAAAACCTAAACATCCGTGTTGTATTCAGATTGCTGCATGAAAAATGTAGAATTATTCGGGGAAATGAGCTGATTTTCTAATGTCGTGCAGACTTTGCCTTTGCACACGCAGCATTTAACTTTTCTACATTTGCATTTAGATTTTTAATTTCTCCACGTCGCGTGTGGCTTTCTGAATTCTACACGCAGCGTGTGCAATTTAACAGGGCGAAATACGTTGCGTTTAGGTTTGACGTTTCTACACGCGCCGTGTAGCCAATTTTGTTTTCTCTGTGTGTAGGAGATATAACGATTTTCCAAATTGCGGGGGCGGGAGGGGGCGTGACCAAAATTTGAAACAAACTTGATCTGCGTGCAGATAAAAGAAGCATTTGTCCCATACATGTCAAACCACTATCTCTTACCATCTCTGAGATCTAAGTGTTCATACAGACGGACGGACGGTCAAGTCTAGCGTCTCCGGAATTAAGCTTTTTATACACTTGAAAGTGTATTATAATTTTGCCCAGAAGTTTGCAACGCATGGAAGGAATCAGTTCCGACCACATAAAGTATATATAATATATTCTTGATAAGGACGATTAAGCTTTGTGCGGCCGTCCGTCTGTTTGTTTCTACGCGAACTAGTCCTTCAGTTTTGAAGCTATCGAGTTAAAACTTTGCACAGAGTCTTCTGTTGGCTGCACGCTGCTAATATATCGGAACCGACCGGATCGGATGACTACTTCTTGTAGCTGCCATAGAAATGTTCGTTCGAAAAATGGGTTTTAGTGAGAAAAACTGTTTTGTTCTATTGAGAACAAAACCTCTCTCAAACACGGTCATGGGTAATATTGAATGTTTTTAAGCTGATGTTCGAAGTCGCTAACCGTTGAAACAAGCTTTTTCAAGTGTATCGGAGCTTCGGCACAGTCGAAGTTGGCTTTGCCTTTATCATTTAATACAAAACGATCCAAAAAGAAAATGAAAAGAAATGCAAAGTCGACCAACGTCTTGTTTACTTAGAAATGGAGAAACTTTGCTTGGGATAAGATAAAATACGAACGAGGAAACCATTTAATTGATGTGGAGCGAAAAAAGCTGACATGGGAAAAAGAAAGTTTCGAAAAGGAATTAAAGGGAAAAAAGGAAAAGGCTATGGAGTTAGAGCATGCAAGCCAAGCTATGCAACTGGAACACGCAAGGAAAGCATAAGAAATAGAGAAGGAAATAAAAAGTTGGAAAATAAACTAAAATACATAAATAATCAATACTTACAAGGATCTGTGCTTCCTAAAGCAAAGGGAATATTTTAACAAAATTGAAAGAGAACTCGCAGACATAAAAAGATAGCAAAACGTTTTGGACTTTGTTGCGTGGTACAAACGGATCGTGATCTCGTAGCAAAATCAAGGCGGACTCGAATAGTCTAGCAAGTCACTTCCAGAGGCTTCTTTTTGTTGATCCCTACTTGGTATTAAGCCAATAAAGCCTTAGTTTATCTCAAGTGTTGGACGATGATCTGGATTGTCCCATAACTGGGGAAGAAGTTCAGCTGGCTATATCTAAGGCAAAACCTAACAAAGCACCTGGAGAAGAGCGTATTCTAGTTGAATTTCTCAATGGAGCACCTGAGCACCTACTTACAAATGAATACAGCCATCTTTTTATATTCAAAATCATCCCTGCAAGCTTTAAAAGGAGCATTAGTTTTCTTATTTGACACTACAAACTACCAAGGCATCTCCTATATAAATGCAATTTTTCGATTTGAGAGATGGGTTTTTAAACATAACAAGCTAAGCGAATTTCAGTTTGGATTCAGACGAGACTACCCAACTGAGGATAGCATATTCGTACTCACAAACATAGCATAGTTTCTGGTCCCAAAGAGAAAACTATACCTATGTTGTGTCGATTTCAAAGATGCCTCAACAGTCAACAGAAGAAGAACAGAACTCTCCTTGTGGTTTGAAAACAACACTAGAGTCAAACAGGGTTGTCTTTTAAGCTATTTTCACAACATATAGCTATTTCCGCTAAGAGGCTAGATTTTCTATCGATATGCAATCAAAGTCCCCAAGTGTCACCAATAGGAACGGATGCTGTGTTAATGGCGTTTCCATGGGTGGAGTGGGTCTTAGTTCTGTGGGTGGGGGAAGTGTATGGACCCCCTTTATTGAAAACCGAAAACACCCATAAGTTGGGCAGGGCCAAGGCAAGCGTTAAGTGTTTCATTCTTTGTTTTTGAATTTTGAAATGCAGAAATACCCAGCGGCGCAAATGCCCATTACAAGATCGATGTTCTCTTAAACACTTTGAAGGCTGGCAGCCTTCAAGTATCGGTTACTACTCTGTATACATTTACGTAAGCATGGCCGTTTTCGTTGGCATACTGTATTCAAAGCAGAGTTCTTTGTAATCGAAAAAGTGCGCGTATAACAAAAAAACCACTTCAGCCTTAGATTACAACTCAATATACCATTTAAGAAAATGTTGGCGAGGAAGTATGCGTTCAGTTCACAAGACGATACACCATTTTGAAATTTGTGTGGACTTGTGGACTAGCTGTGCACGCGTCCACACACTTGGGGTATGAAGTTGTATAATATATACTTTACAAACTTTGACACTGTCTAGTACTATGTGTATCAGATTGTAATGGGAATAAAAATTAATAAACTTAAAAAAAAATGTCGTATGAGAAGAGGAGGGGAATTGAGCTCGGGACCTCCAACACAGATGCACATTGATGACGGCGCTTCAGCTCGCTTGACTATTGGGTATAAGGAAAAACTGGCGACAAAATCATAATTAAGACTGTAAGCATTTGGCACTTTGCCGACCGACGTGCCTTTTTTGAAAAGTCAATAGACACAAGCACGACACAACTGTTATATGCAACAACTCGACCCGAAGTTAAACTTACAAAAAATCTGTACACACAACTGTGTACACGAAGCGGAGCGAGAAATTCCCATTACGTGGGCACCTACTACGATACGATGCGCTGGGTATGTCTTATATATCGTGGCGGGACTACCAGGAGAGCATGCTGCTTCACATATGGAAGGCGAACTTTGATTTTCAATTGCAGACATCAACTGTTCTTTGTATACAGTAGTGTGACCATAAACATCAATCGTCAGTGGGACAAGGAAAACTCACTTTTTGAGAATGACCTTAAGAATGCGCGGTAATTGTCTATTATACGTCCTACCTCTCCAAAAATTCCGAAATTAATTTTTCTCGATGGACCACGAATTATAATGAATTTACGTGCAGAAATAAATTGGCGGTCATCCATGGTTTCTTTTAAAATGAATTTTAAAACTTGCTGTTTTTGCACCGAAATTATGCATGTGCTTTTCTTCAAATGTCAAATTATTAAAAATAAATATGAAATTTGTGAACAAATTTGTTGTGTTCAATTGTTCTGCGAGTACGTTTGTTCTAAAATTGTGATTAATATGGCTTGTGCGGGCTGTGAAACTACAATTTCGAAGTTTTTGTCGATGCCGATGTCATTGGCTTCCTTATTAATCATAATGCCATTTTAAAGGCAAAATGTAGTGAAGTGTGCAAATTTCTTCTAAAGGTAATAGTCTATTATATGTCCTTTCTCTCCAAAAATTCCATTGCAAATTCGTCTAAGGGTTGGAGGACCGTATTGGAGGGACCGTATGTTTGCCATTCCGTAGTGCAAATGGACAATAAAGAAGAAGAAAAAACAAAAAGAACAGTGCAATTTTGTAGAAGTGTTCGCAAAAAACACTTTTTTGCTGGTCCAAAATTTTTATACCTGAAATTTGCAAATTTGTTATGGATGTGGTCAAACTGAGAGGCGAAACTGAGTTTTTGGAGGCGGAAATGGGGTG
>JAEIFU010001403.1:0-70212 GCA_018904235.1 Lordiphosa stackelbergi | reverse complement strand
CCGACTTTCTCACTTGTTTTTAACAAAGAAACATTAACTTTGTGTTGAATTTCGAGACGGGGGTTTTCCAATTCCCTATCACAAGTGGCCGTCTGTGGCCCAGTGGTTAGTGTGACTGCTAAGGGAGGTCTGGGTCTGATCCCGCCTCCTGAACATCTAATAATAAAAGTTTTTCTTTCTTTAGAAACTAGCTTTTACACATACGGTCACCTTCACCAGCTTAGTGGCGCCAGCTGTGAAGTAACTAGCCACAGAAAAGCAATTTCTCAAACTTCGTTGGATCCGGCGTTAAAACTGTAGGTCCCTTTCTCTTGTGCGAAAAATAAAGCACACACGCCAAGAGATTGAGAGAAGTCAATTGGGGGCCCTGTTGAGGAGCTGTATAGCCAGTATAATAAAATGCGAAGGCCATTGACAGTTATGGCTTTTGTCTCAGTTTGTCGTATTCTTGCTCACGGTGGAATTAATAAGGTGAACCTAGGCATACATATATTGGCCCTCAGCAGAGGCTGACGGCTTCACCATTTAATTGCACATGAAGCGTGCTTAGTTAAACGAAATTGAACATGTTTGATTGTTAGAAAGATTACACACTAGAGTTGGAAATTTTAGTTCATTTTAATGACCTAGTTCAGTAGTTCAATTTTTCTCATTTGAACTAGTTCAAAAAAATCGTCAAAACTTTATTATACACACACTTAATTCGATTGAATTATTTGGGAAATAAGCCCTATTTCAAGTTTGACGGAAATTTGCACGCCTCGCAGGACTCGCTTGGCTTGGGCAGTCAAACTCTAAATGTTCATATGATGTTTAGATGTACATAATTACTATATCGATTAAGATGTAAGTTCTGAGAATAACCATTTGTAACCTGAAGGTACATAGCGAAAAATAGTATATTCGTTGACCCATGTATATCTATCTAATTAGTTAAACTTAACTTATTATTTGCGAATAATATTTCTTATATTTAGTTTAAAACTTTAATGTTAACTTTTTTTTTAAAACAGTCGAAAATAATGGTGAAAATTTTGTATAAGAAATTTGAACCAAGTACATTTACTGAATAAATAAGATTCCAAATGAGGCAAGGTTTGTCAAAGTAATATTTGAAACTAATAACCGTAACCAAAACCCGAAACACCCTGCAGTACTGGGGAAGTAGTTCGTGGCTGGTGAAATAAGTACTAACTAGGAAACTACCTATTTACTTACTTCACTAACCCTAAGCAATGCGTTTCTTCATTTCGTATTTTGTATGCAATGTCCGCAAATAGAGTCAATCGCCACCACATCGTTTACTGTAGAGCTAGTGAAATGGGTACCCATATTAGGTGGCTAAAAAGGGTACTTCTACATTGGTACCCTAATAGGTAGTTACATGGGTGCCCATGATGGGGGAACTTTTGAGGTACCTAATATGATGGTTACATAGCTGCCTATGATAGGGTACTTATGTAGGTAGGGGGAAGTAAATAAAACAGCTTTAATTTAAAATTAAATTTTGTATTCATTTGTGTGATTTTTTATTGTAAATTGTTGTAGTTTTCTCTCTTTTCTGATGTTGTTATTTTTAAAATGCAGCTTCTTTTGTAGCTGCAAGGCTTTCATGTATTTGGTCCTCAGTTGACCAAGTGCCCTCGACCAAATTTGTTGCATCTGAAAACAAGAAAAATTAAAATAAAATCTATCAGTTTTAAATTAGTATTTATGTGAATTGAAATAATTTAAACGTTGTAAAACGAAACGACGCGCCGCGGCTTCCAAATTATTTTTTTTTTGTTTTTCAAAACATTTACTAAGTCCATAGCGCATTCACGAGTTGGCCTATGCTTAAGGCAAAATCAATTTTTTAATTCTTCACTCAATCTATTTTGCTTTTCCGTTTCTAAATTATTTTCACTGTCAATATTGTTAATAATAACTAATATCCTTTACATCTTCTATTTCACTGTCAATGCGTTCACAAAATAAATTTTCACATTCAGTCACCATTTCGTTTGCCGCTACACGATTTAATTTGTATGTATACTTGTTTACGTGCTCTTTTTGAGCCTTCTAATACATCGGTTTTTATACATTTTTTACTTTAAAGTTCAATTAAGTGCTTGTCTTACCTTGTAAATAATTATATTTTTTATTTTAATCACTTCTTTGATTGTTTGTTTAACATTTTATTTCACAATTCACGGGAAAAGCAGGGAATGTTCCAGCCATGCCGAGAACGCGTGCAAACTAAAAGACAAAATAACGATGCTTGCACCAATTGTTTTTGTTATTTAACGAATTATGCGTGGACGAAAGAAAGAACCAAAATTTCGCTTACGCTTTGTGCTTTGCATTTCACTGTTTTTTTCGTACACTGGTTCGGCGCTCGTTTACCACAGGGTTACTCAGAGAAGTACCCATGTACGCTGGTTCGCGGTGGGTTACAGAATACACAGGGCATAAATATTTGTTTTTTTGGTGGTTCGGTGTTCGCTTACCGTAGGGTCACTCTAGTAAGTACCCATGTAGGAAGTAGCGGGGTAGGTAGTTCCAGCATGGCCAATCGCCACCTCCAGAACTGCAGGGCAGAATAGCGATCGGCCAAAACAGTAATCGTAACCCAAACCATTATTCGTTTCGGTTTTAATCTCTGGTTGACAGTGAGTTTCACACCAATAATTTCGCAAATCAAACTATTGTTATAAGTACCAAAATATCAAGTTAAAGCTCTCTAGGTTTATAGTGAAACAAAAAAATTCAAAATATTAGTTTAGTTTTATTTGGTTTTTTTATCCCAGTGCATCAAGGTTAGACCTTTTAAATTATAGCACTAGTCACGACAATGTGTTACAATGTTTTCATTTATACGTATATTACCTTAACACTAACAATGTTTTAACCTACAAATATCGTCTCAATAAACCTATAAACCTAAATCGCACAAGAAAAGTGGTTGTAAATACATTTTAAATTGAAAATATAAGAAGAAGTAGAGTAAAGTAAAATTGGTATTTTATGAGTTATATGTTTTTTTTTTTTTAATCAAAGAAAAAAATAAATATTTGGCGGTTGGCAATCTTAATCATTTAATTTGTTCCAAGTAGATTTGTTTACATCAATTTTTGAATATGATATCTCTCAAATGGCCGCCTCTGGCGTTGATGGCGTATTGTGCCCTTTTTGCAGCATTTTCCATCGATTTCGCCAACATTTCGGCCGGAATAGCGGCTATTTCTTCACGAATGTTGTCCTTGAGCTCTTCTACGGTCCTTGGCTTGTTAACGTTAACCTTTGACTTCAAATATCCCCACAAGAAGAAGTCAGGCGGCGTCAAATCGGGCGAACGCGGTGGCCAGTCCAAATCACCACTTTTCGACATCAAACGGCACGGAAACAATTTCTTCAGAAAATCGATTGTTATGCGACTTGTGTGCGGTGGAGCGCCGTCTTGTTGAAACCAGAACTGCCTCATACGCTTTCGACGAATAATTGGCATCACAAAATTGGTCATCATGTCGCGATAACGCTCCTGGTTGATGGTAACAGCATGGCCATTTTCATTTTGGAAGAAAAACGGCCCAATGACCGTTTTCGCACTAACGCCGCACCAAACTGAGACTTTTTCGTCATGAAGAGGCACTTCTTGAATCTCCTGAGGATTTTCAGTGGCGTAAATACGGCAATTTTGCTTATTTACGGTCCCATTCAATGTGAAATGTGAAAATGTGAAATTTTTTAAAAGCACGTTGAGTTTTCACAATTGACTTGTTCTGTTAAATGTAAATTTCAACTATTTCAGAGCGCTCGCGTGGCGTGTATTGTTCCATGGTAAAAATCTGCTTGGACTGACGCTTCAAACGCGGTATGTCATTAAGCGATCTGACATCTCTGTCAAAAGTTATGGAGTTGCCAGATGGGTCCGTCGAATATGGGCAACCCTGTTTGTTATAGTCGGGCTTGACCGACTTTCTTACTTGTTTTAAAATTGCTGTAGTGCAACTTCTGGTTTTCCTAAAACCAGATTGGCAAACATTTAGTTTGGAGCTTGTCGTTAGAAATTGCTGAATTTGAGTTGCAAACTTTCGATAAGTATGGTAATATCGATATTGGTCTGTATTCAGTGGATGATTTTGGGATTGGTAATATTTTTGCAAGCTTCCACATATTTGGAAAGGTGGACGTTGTGAAGGGCTGTGTTCGTAACATAAGTGATATGGTCAAGTATAAAGGGATGAAGTAGTTTAATAAATTTTGGATTCATTTCATCAAGCCCCACTGCATTCGATTTGATCTTGAGAATACATTCAAGTACGTCACATGAACTTACACACATAAAGCTAAAGTTATTATCACAGTTGGAATTCGGATGAATATTAAGGTACATATTTGTCGTAGCTTCAGGTACTGCTATTTGGGTTAATTTAGTGTTAAGAGAATTTACGTCCAGATCAGTCTTTAATTTTGGTTTGAGTTTAGCTATTCCTAAATTTTTGAGTTCGCTCCAAGTTTGTCTGCTCGATATAGCACTATTAAATTTATTGTTGTAATAGTCTCTTTTGGCTGTGTTGATTAATTCTATAACTTTTGCTCTCAGATTCTTAAAAGGTGCCCAAAAAGTAATTGCGGATTTTTCAAAAGAAAGTAAATGCATTTTTAATCAAACTTAGAATGAACTTTAATCAAATATATAATTTCCATTTTGTTCGATAACCTTTGCCATCTTCCCGGCAAATTTTGTATTCCACGCTCATAGAACTTCTGGCCTTTATCTGCAAAAACTGAACCAAGTGCGATTTTATAGCCTCATCATTGCCGAAAGTTTTACCATTTAAGGAGTTCTGCAAAGATCGAAATAAATGGTAGTCTGATGGTGCAAGGTCAGGGCTATATGGTGGATGCATCAAAACTTCCCAGCCAAGCTGTCCCAGTTTTTGCCGGGTCATCAAAGATGTGTGTGGTCTGGCGTTGTCATGATGGAAAATGACACCTTTACGATTGATCAATTCTGGCCGTTTCTCGTTGATGGCTGCATTCAATTTGTCCAGTTGTTGACAGTAAACATCCGAATTAATCGTTTGTTCCTTGGAAGCAGCTCAAAATATACCACACCCTTCCAATCCCACCAAACAGACAGCATAACCTTCTTTGGTGGATATCAGCCTTTGAAGTGGTTTGAGCTGGTTCACCATGCTTGGACCATGATCGTTTTCGATTAACGTTATTGTAAACAATCCATTTTTCATCTCCAGTTATGATTCGCTTTAAAAATGGATCGAATTCATTGCGTTTAAGATGCATATCACAAACGTTGATTCGGTTTGTTAAATGAATTTCTTTCAATTCATGTGGTACCCAAATATCAAGCTTTTTCACCAGTCCAAGACTTTGTATGTGATAATGAACGGTTGATTTTGGTATATTTAACTTCTCTCCTATCTCACGCTCAGTTACATGACGATCCAATTCGATTAATGCTTTGATTTGGTCATCATCAACTTCATTTGGCCGACCTGAACGTGGCTCATCTTTAAGTGAAAAATCTCCAGAACGGAATTTGCGAAACCAATTTTGACACTGTCTTTCTTTAAGGCTTTATCACCATACACATCACGTAACTTTTTAGCAACTCTCTCTGCGCTTTTTCCTTTACGGAAATAATAAAGTAAAATATGACGAAAATGCTCTTTGTGGACTCCATATTAAAAAGGGCGCCAATCAAACAAATGTAAACAAAATTACGCGCACTTTTTTTCTAAAGCAAGCTAATAGTGACAGCTAATAACTGACAAAAGAAAGAATGCAATTACAGAGTCACAAGCAGTTAAAAAAATTATAAACGCCGACTATATGAACAGCTACGCTCCCAACCCCGTATTTATAAGTTTTTCTATGATTTCACATAATTTCACCAATATTTTTCAGAACCGGACAACTAGTATAGCTGCCATACAAAAGATAGATCTGAAAAAAAAGTCTTAGTAAGAAAAATTTTTTGTTTTCAATGCTATCGCCCCCACTTTGTACTGATCAATATTATATACTACCACACAATTTTGTCAAGTTTGATTTAAATCGGATGACTATAGCATATAGCTGCCATAGGAACGATCGGTCCAAAATGTAGTTCTAGTGAAAACTTTTTGATGAATATATCGTATAGCCATATCAAACTGGCAGCATATATCATGCTCCATGGTATATAACCGGTACAGCCGAAGGCTTCCCTTTTTTTTTTTTTTTTGTTTTTTGTTTTCTGAAATTTACTGTGAAACGCCTTTCTTTCTTCTTTTTCTGATTGGGCCTGATGGGCGCATCACAACCGTTCGACGGTCTCGCCGCCGCGGACACGTCCGCCAGTCGCTTCTGCTTCGTGCGAGCTGACCACCTGGTCAAACCAAGCTTGGCAAGGTCTGCCCGAACCTGGTCATTCCATCTAAGTCGGGGTCTCCCCGCCTGCCTTTCCTCCGAGTCAGCCGCTTTCGAATAATAAGCTTTCCTTACTGGAGCTTTTTCGTCCATCCTGGTGACATGTCCTAACCAGCGCAGCCGCTGTTGCTTTATGCGCTTGACCAGTCAGGTGTCCCCATAGAGCTCATCGTTCGTCATTATTTCGAATGCGGAAATCATCGCCCACTATTAAAGGTCCATAAATCCTCCGAAGAATCTTTCGTTCAACACGCCAATCGCCGCTTCATTCGCTGCCGTCATTGTCCATGCTTCGCGCCTATTGCAGGACTGGGATGATAAGCGACTTGTATAGGGCTAATTTTGTTCTTCGCTTGAGTTCTCTACTCTTGAGCTCTACTTGGCCCGTAGAAGCATCGGTTTGCAAGAGTGATCCTTCTTTTCGGATTTCCAGACTGATGTTGTTGTCGCTGGTTATCGTCGTTCGGAGGTAAACAAAATCCTCAACAACCTAAAATTGTATTCTCCCATTGTAACAGATTGTCCAAGACGCAAGGACTTTTTGTCCGCGGAGACAAGGTATTTCGTCTTGTCCTCATTTACCGCTAGACCCATCAGTTCTGAGTGCCTCTCAATCTCTGAGAGCGCCCTGCTTACCGCCCGTTCGTTTTTGCCGATGATGTCGATATCATCGGCATATGCGAGTAGCGTTAGATCTTTGTAAACAAAGGCGCCCGTTCTGTTGGCATGTGGGCACTGGCGCAGTATATATTCCATCAGTAGATTGAAGAAGTCGCACGATAAGGTATCGCCCTGCCTAAAACCTCCCTTGGTATCAAATGGTTCGGAAAGGTTCTTTCCTATTTTGACGGAGCTGTGTACTTCTCAACGTCATCATGCAAAGACGGACGTACTTTGCTGGTATACCAAGGGTAGACAGGGGTTCAAAAACCTTGACCTTATCGGCGTGTCGGGGCTGATTTATAATCAGCAAATAGATGGTGTGTGTTGATGCCTCTCTCATAGGTCTTCTCCAGGATTTGTCGTAATGTGAATATCTGGTCTGTGGTGGATTTACCAGGTAACAAAGCCACACTGATAAGGTCCATCCAGTGTGTTAATAAGCGGCTTAAGACGTTGACAAATAATGCGCGACAGAACCTTATATCAATGGGAAGGAGACTGATCCCGCGCTGGTTGGCGCAAACTGCAGGGTCTCCTTTTCGAAAGATTGGGTATAGAACACTTAAATTTTACTCGGGGTGCATGCTTTCGTCAACCCATATACGGCAAAAAGTTGGTGCATGCAACTTACCAATTCTTCCCCTCCAGCCTTGAACAATTCAGCGGGCAGCCCATCAGCGCCAGGTGATTTATTGTTCTTTAGCCTTTTGTATGGCTAACAGACTTCCTGTTGGGTCGGCGGGCTCCATCTCTATGTTGTCGATTGGTGGCATCGCTACTCTCTTCTAGAGGCGGCATCATGTTCGTCATCGCCTCCCAGTAGGTTGAGAAGTAGCTTCTCCATTTGTGTGAAACGCCTTAGGACGGATTTTAGCTTAATTTCTAGTTAGCAAAGCGAATTATAACATTTTTTTTATGAGCTTATCTTTGGTACAAAAGCTAAAAATAAATTGTGGCATTCCAGCCTGAGGAATTTGAATTCTTATCAAAACAACAGAGCTGTAGGCACAGCCTTCTTGCTTGTCAACACAAATGAATCATTTAGTGTTGCGTAATCATTTCATTTCATACAATTATATTTATAACTTGGCTTCAGCGACTGTTCTGTTCAGTTTCATTTCACATTTTGTCGAAAGCGCACAATCAAAACATAATGTTAAATCGTATACTCTTGCCTTTGATTTGGGCGTTGGTGCTGCTGATGCCAAGCTTCGAAAAGGGTAAATAAGATGAGAAAAAAATTGAATTTCCAAATTTTTATTGTGAATCGATATTGCAGTTCAAGCTGAACCAGTTTATCTTGATGAACTTACAAATGACACTAGTAAGTTTTAATAATTTTTGAAAATTTAAGCAAAAGCTGGCTTTACATTTGTCAATATAAATATCTCTAGATATTTAGAAAAAGTATCTTTTGGCAAACGACTATTCAGAGTAAATCTTTCGACATATTCCTTATCTATTCTATATTTTAGTACTATGCGATATAAATGATATCCAATCTACATACTCTTTAACGGCAGTTGTCTGTATAAGAGAAAACAGATATGGGAACTGCTTTAGCCCACTTGACCTGGAACCTGGAACAAAGGCTAAGATCGCCTGTAAACCAGGGTTCTTTATCATAAAATATATTCCATCTGTGACGTGTCTTGACAGTGGCATTTGGCAGGGATTGGATCAATTGGAAAGAGAAGAGAACGAATACTGTTCAGACGATTGCCTGGAAATGCATGAGCCGGCCAAACCGCTGTCTATATATGGATATGAGATCAAAACATGGCAAGCCCCTTGGACCGTGGCCATTTATCATAAAAGGCAACGACTTACAGTCTATAAGTGTGCCGGCAGTTTGGTCAGGTTTAATTTTGTAATAACAGCTGCTCATTGCCTTTTCAAGGACTCAACAACACAAATAAACAATGATGACCTACGTGTGGGTTATTTGGATCAACAGTATGAAGTAAAGGACTATAAGATTTATCCGTAAGTTGTCATTAGCCACACTTGATTAGCATACTAACTACTTTTATTACAGCGGTTATGTGGGTAACGGTATTTACGACCATGATATTGCCATCCTTAAATTGAAACAGAACATAATTCCGGGGCCGAATCAGATTACCATTTGTCTGCCCTGGTTTCACAAGGATCTGGAACTTTCCAACGAAAGCCTACCTCAGGTATCAGGTTGGTCCAACGGAACCCTCGTGGCAATGATTGTTCAGGTTACTACACGAAATACAAGAACTGGATCTTTTGAAATAGAAACTAGCGGGGAGACCAAGCTATGTAATAGCGACAGTGGCAGCCCGGTTTATAAGCAATGCTCTGTGGGTGAAAAAAAGGGAATGTGCTTAATCGGTGTTGTTAGTTCCATTAATGTAGGCACTGAGAATAATTGCTCACATAGTGTTACCGTTACAGATATAACAACCGAGGCCATTAAATCATTTATTTCGTCTAACACTGGCTTAAGATTCGAACTAAACTAGATATTTGTATGAAAGAAATAAGAAACAATTAAAAGTCTTTGAGCTTATCCATAAAGTTTTAAGAGAAAAAGTCAATTTTATGTAATTGTGTCAAGTACGAATGCACTTAATAAAATAAAAAAAAATAAAAGAAGTAAGAGCGTTGCAGTCGCGTGTCCCGACTTCGAAATACCTTGAATTTTGCACAGATGAAACCAACTTAATCTGGATACAGTATACACCCATGTACATGCAGCAAAAATTTGTCTCTATCTTTTATAGTCTCTGAGATCGACGCGCCTCGTACAAAAAGGCACAAAAAGGCTTGGGGGTATTTTTATTGAATTTTCAATTGTTCATAAAATTGGTTATGATAATGCGATTTAAGCCAAATATTCGCCGTTTTGTTCGATGACGAGTTCCCAACGAGATGCCAACTTCATAATGCCCCTCTTATAGAAGCTCGCTTCCCTATTGGCAAAAAACTCGGAGAGCCAATTTTCACAGGACTCTCTTGTGGCCAACTTCCGACTACCAAGCTCGTTCGCCATGGACAGAAATAGGTGGTAATCACTTGGTGCGAGATCCGGACTTTACCGTGGATGCAAACAAAACCTCCCATCCGAGCTTCCGGAGCTTCTGGCGCGTCACCAAAGATGTGTGTGGCCTGGCGTTGTCCTGATGAAAGACAATTCGGCCTCTGTTGATCAAAGATGGCCTCTTCTGCATGAGTGCTGCATTCAAGCGGTCCAGTTGTTGGCAGTACAGGTCCGAATTGAGCGTTTGGCCATAGGGGAGCAGCTCATAGTGGATGATTCCCTGCCAATCCCACCAAACACACAGAAGAACCTTCCTGGCCGTCAATCCAGGCTTGGCCACCGTCTGGGCAGCTTCACCGCTTTTCGACCACGACCGTTTGCGCTTCACGTTGTCGTAAGTGACCCACTTTTCATCGCCAGTCACCATCCGCTTCAAAAACGGGTCGATTTTGTTGCGATTCAGAAGCGATTCGCATGCATCCATACGGGCAAAAATGTTTTTTCAGTCAAGTCGTGTGGCACCCATACATCGAGCTTCCTTTTTGAATCCAAGCTTCTTCAAATGGTTTATAACGGTTTGATGACTCATGCCCAGCTCTTGGCCGGTCTCTTTCGATCAATTCAGCGATTTTATCGCAATTTTCGACGACAGGCCTTCCGGACCGTGGCGCATCTTCGATCACCTCTGCACCAGAACGAAAACGTTGAAACCATCGTTGTGCGGTGGAAATGGAAACTGTATCGGGTCCATAAACTGCACAAATTTTATTGGCAGCATGAGATGCATTTTTGCCTTTATCGTAGTAGTACTGTAAAATATGCCGTATTTTCTCTTTATTTTGCTCCATGTTTGCGACGCTATACCTCACGAACGACTAAAAACAAACAACAATAAATTAAACACTGTCCTTTGCAACAGTCAAAAATCTACCAAGAACCACTATGTGGAATCGATAGTGCTACCCGAACTGAGTAAATCCCTATCAGCGTTTGGCTAGAATGAAAGCACTTTTTTTTAACTGGTTCCAAACCAACATTATTTTCGAAATACTTTGGGTGTGTCTAATTTCCCACCAAAAATCGCATTTTGTGTCATTTTATTCGCTCTAGATTCTCCACAAAATTTTTAACAAAATCCAATTTCGCTTTTTTTTAGATCTTTAAATTTATTTGTTAAAAAAAATGTACTAGCATGTTAAAATATTTTATACAGTCTTAAATTGGCAACCTTTTTGCTGATAAATTACAGAATTTTCGAAAAATTTTCAAAAATTTTCAAAAAATCATTTTTTTCTAAATCATGGATAACAACAAGTAAAATGAGTAATGTTTTGCTCTAAAAGCTTAACAAAACTTAATTGGCTGCTATTTTGGTGAAAAACTTGAGTATCTAATAAACAATGACAACAAAAAAGTCAATATTTTTGGAAATTCACACTTTTGGGGCCGTTTTGGAGGATGTAGATGTGTTCAGATTGTAAAACCTTGTTTAGCAGAGTTGTTTGGTATCTCAAAAGCTTCTTTTTTGCCAAAGAAGGTATGCGAAAAATTCTGATTTTTTAAAAGTTATTCTCGAAAAAGTAAAAAAATACGTTTTTGAAAAAAAGTTTTTTAAGAAATACTACCGGAAAACATGAATTTTTTAAAAATCTTTGTATGAAGAATTTGTTTTGCGGACTGTCAGCTACAACTTTGCCGAAGACAGTTTGCATCTATCACTAAAACTGAATGAGCTGTTCGCCCAAAACTAATGACACCTTTTTTTGGTTGGCACACCCAATTACAAAAACTTTGAGGGTCCATAAAAAAAAGTGCTTCCAATCTAGCCAAACGCTGATAGGGATTTACTCAGTTCGGGTAGCACTATCGATTCCCGATTGTTTTGTTGTTTTTAATTATAATAATTTTTAATCTGTCGCACAGAGTAAACTATAAATAAAAGATAGTTAAACCTGACTGACTGACTGACTGGGTGGGGCCGGCCGACAGGAAAAAACAAAAAAAATCAGGGGGGGCAAACAAACGAAACGTTTAACGAACTGTTCGCGCAAGCTAAGAAACTATTCATATTGGTTTTGTAGCTGTTACTATAGACAGGGAAAACGAAACCACTAACTTTATATTGCCGAAGAGCGCAAACGAAACGATTGGAATATTGTTCTCCCGACAGCTGGACTGCCTTGGAACGTTTCGGAACGACACGTATACTAAGAAATCGTTTGCGGAATGATCGGCTTTTAGTTCTACTTCAGCTGCTAAATTGAAGAAATAAAATAAAAGCAAACGAAAACAACAAAGCTGAGAGGAACAAAGAAGTAAGCAACAGAAAAAAATATCTAAGTGTATACATATTGAGCAGCAAACGTTTCCGAACTATTCGCGCTCGTTGCATATCGTTCCGATTCCCTTTGTCCGCAAATCAAGATGAGCGCGTTTCACTTTGCGTTTAGTTTGCTCTCACGAACGCAAACTGAACAGAACTCATTTTTTTTACAGTTACATTTTATCGGGTTTTGTTAGTATTTCGCTCTGTGCAAAGAAAGAAACGAAACGATTCAGAAACGTTTCGTTTCGTTAGTTTGCCCGCTCTGTTAAAGATAGGAAACTGAGATTTTCACAGTAGTTTTATCTTATGCTGAAAGTGAGTACTAAGAACGGATTTTGGAAAATTCTGTCGGGAAATGTGGAAAATTGGCGGAAAACTGTTGTATGAAACTTTTCTGTTTTTCATCCGATCAAGTTCAAACTCATTTTCAAAGATCTATATGAAAATTCAACAACAACTGCATACCAATCTTACGGAAAATTCACCCCGCCTGGGTGGAAAGTGGGTGGTCAAGGTTGTATGGGCGAAACTTTAGTTGCCAGCAATTCGCGCCAGACTCATTTTCAAAATTACACATAACAAAATATAAAAAAATTGACTTTAAAATTTTGGAAAATCTATCCATGAAGTCGGAAAATTCACGGAAAACTGTTGTAAAAATTTTTGTTTATTATCGGATCAGATTCAAACTCGTTTTCAAAGATCATTATGACAATTCAACAATAACTGTGTTTCAATTTTCCGGAAAATCCCACCCGGAAAATTCGGAACACCGTCGAAAAAGTTTGCATGGTAAACTTTTTTTTCATCCGATTAACTTGAAACTTGGTTTGCAAGCATTGTACGCAAAATATTCGACACGTGTTTTGCCAATTTTGGAAAACTCCCCCACGTGAAAAATGGCCGGAAAATTCTGCATGAAAAAAACTATTTTTCACCTGATTGACTTGAAACACGGTTTGTAAGAATAGTAAATGAAATAAATTGAGATGTGATTTTTCGATGTTGAAAAATTTGACCCAACGCACAATGGTTCCAAAGTCGATTTTTTTGGCATAAAGTCAAAAAAAAAGTTGCGATTTGTGGAAAAATTGATTTATTTTTTAAAAGAGTATACCCCAGCGGTCAAAGAATCGAAAAATTTTATTATGAAATGCAGCCCTTAAAGTTTTGCGAAGCCCTGAAAGTCAGCCATTTATTCAACTCCGCACGTGGCTTTTGTTGTGGCAAAATTTTGTCTAAGTTTATTGCCTTCAAAATAAACGAAAATTTATTAAAACAATTTAAGTAAACTATGGAAAATAATGTCCAAGGTATGTTTAATGCGATTTCGATTCAGTTTGTTCTATATATGTGCCTTGTCCTCTCTTTTATGTGTTTTTGTTGTGTGTTGTTTTAGGCGAGCTTAACCTCTAAATCCTTGGTGGGCATCCCTTTGCTCACGCTACTCAGACTACTCAATCCGTTATTTTGCCTAGCGTTGATACAACAACAACTTTTGACGCTGCGAGCAAATAATTTATGACCCCCAATAAAAGAAAACAACAAACACACAGCAAACGCTCGAGCTATGACTGCCAAACGTCGCGTCATATAACTGTTTATGACTTCAAAATCATTTTGTACACTGTGTGAAAAAGTATAGTTTGTTTTGATTTTAATATGATTTATGATGATATTACATGTAATATATAATATATAAATATATATAATATATGTAATATAATGATGATTTTAATATAGTGATTTGGTTTTTATTACATGATAATATGTATATTTACATAAATTTATTTAATGTACATACATACGCACATATTTAATTTGTGTGCATGTGCGCAGTTGAGTTTTGCGAGCACATATGTGTGTGAATCTGCATTTTCGCATATGAAACATATTAAAAATGCTTATAGAAATAAATTAAGTGATATATGTCTATCTGATTTACTGCGAACATCAATAAGTAATGAAAAAGTAGATTTTGAAAAACTAATAAACGAATAAATAAATTTACTCAAAAATTTCTCTCAGTGTATAATTTTTTTTTCTCGCTGAAAGACACAACAACAAAAACACAGATTTTTTGTCGTGACGCACAGAGTAATAAATGTGTTCATTTTCCTTTAATTTATGACTTCAGAAGTTGTGTTTGTTGTAGATTTTGTTGTAGTGCTCAAAATTGCAAATTCTGTGCCCACCAAGGCTCTAAATAATTCTGTTTCGTGGAGTAAAAGTTAGGTGGATTGTCGTGGATTGTCGTAACTGTTAATGCAATATGGTTCATTAAAGTGTCTTCTTTACGATAGTCTAATTGGTTTTTTCACGAATTTTCACAAACCCGCGAAATCACGATTTTTTCAGACCACTTTGAGTTTGAGCATTAAGAATTGATTGAAGAACGCATGCACGAAAAAGCAGTTGTCAGAATAATATGCACGACATTTTTTCATTGAGCTATGGACTCTCGCGATCCACTGATCTCTAGTTTATGTTCCCGACTCTTATCTCTTCCGACTTTCCCTCTTTTACATTAAGTTGTAGTATGGACCCTCTTTGTGATGAAGATAATACTGATGATACCGATTCGGATAGATCCGATATTGAGAATAAATACTGTTTACATTTAGATTCTGAATATAATGATTAAAAATATATACCTAATTAAAGTTTTGTTAAAAGATTAGCTTCTGTAAATATTGCATTTATTACATCATCAAAATCAGCTAGATTCATGCTAGTCGGCCCGATCGGTTATATGGCAGCCATTTATAAAAAAATAGTCTATGTTGAACAAAATTGGTTAGGACACCTCGAGAGCCTAAAATACGTGTATTAACTGAATTACAGCTCAATAGTTTGAAAAACAACAAAAATAGTAAAAATCGGCCAGATCGTTTATATGGCAGCTATATAAAATAATGGTCTAAAGTGAACGAATATTTGTAAGTTGCCTTGGGGGCCCGAAATATAAGTAAAAGCCAAATTTCGTGCAGAAATCTTTATAATTAGACTTTATGCCAAAAAAATCGACTTTGGGACCATAGTGCAACGGCCGGAAAATTCCTGGAAAACTTTCCACGAAAAAAACTATTTATCACCCTATTGACTTGAAAGGGATGGAATACTAAATAATTAGTGATTGCATTTTCCGATGTTGGAAATTCCGGCGGGATGCCCACTGGGAAGTGGGAGAATAGTGGGAGAGTAGGTGGGTGGGAGGTGGGCGGGAACTGGTGGGATGTGGGTGGGAGGTGGGTGGGAAGTGTACGCGAAGTGGGAAGGATGTGGGTGAGAAGTGGATTATATCTGGGCGTGAATCGGGTGATAAGTGGGTGGGATGTAGGCAGGAAGTGGGTGGAAGTTTTGTAAGAAGTGGATGGGGAGTGGGTTAAGTGGGATGGGGTCGGCAAGTGGGTGGGATGTAGGTGGGGAAGTTTGTGGAAAGTGAGTGGGAACTGGGGGGAAGTGGGTGGGTGGTATGTGGAAGGGATGGCAGTGGGATGTGAGCGGGAAGTGGGTGGGATGTAGGTGGATAGTGGATGGTATGTGGGCGGGAAGTGGGAGGGATGTGGGTGGGAAACGGGTGGAAGTTCTGTAAGAAGTGGATGGGGAGTGGGTGGAGTGGGATTGGAGTGGTAGGAACGCAGCAGCAAAGTCGTAACGGTGAAAAAGCAAATTAGTAAAACGTTCACGACTTCAACCCTATGTATGTATGATTCGATTTCTGGGTTCTACAGAGGAAACAAAGTAAGAGAATATTTTAAAATTTGGTAAATATTTGACTCTCACGGTTGACTTCAAACTGATTCTGATATTGGTTCTATACTGTAAAAGGCGCAGCGAAGCGCGACATACACTGTACAAGTGCAACTTAGCATACCCGCATAACTCTACGATTAACGGGTATAGCAACAACCACCAAACTTTACTATGCCAAGCAGCGTTTTCCATTAAGAATAACCCTTGGTCTAACCCCTTTTCGCGGCACATTGTAATGGTCGTTGACACTTGAACGGAAATGTTAAGCTTTATACGGCAAACTTGGTACTTCCGGTGTGACATTTATTCATTATGATTTGCTTACTTATCCAGCCAAACTTCTTGCTTGTTAATTGCTGTGCTGTGTGGGTCGCCCCCTCTTTATTTGCAAATAATTAAAAACTCTTGTTAATTCATTTATTGACCTTTCTCCCTTTCTCCGAATTTGGCATAATTTGTGTTTCGCTTTTTGGCAATTGAATCAGCAAAAAGTTGCCCTAATGATATGGGTTCGGGCAACTTGGGATTTATGCTTGGTTAATTAAGTGGGACGGCTGGTCGATAATGAGGGAAAAGAGAGTTGGGTCAATTGAATTCAATATTCTTTTTATCTATCACTTCAATATAAATTGTAATAAATATTTATAGACACAACTGAAAAGAGAGAAAAGAAACACAAATAGCCAAAGCCATAAAATTGTTTGCTTACACAAACGAGAATGTGATGTTTGCATGTGTTTGTATGGCTTTCAGTGCCCACTCCTTTTAATAGAATGCCACAATTGCCCATCCAATTGGAGTGTTTGTGTGTGGACGATTTGAGGGAATGCAATTGGTTCAGTTTCACTTGAGGCACTCCAAATGTTTGATAGTTAATATGTTGTTTCAGCAAAAAGAAATCATGATCAGGGAGGATCAGATGCTTAGGTTTAGTAAGAGTACCAAATGTAAGTCACTTTAGGTTGCAAAAATCGATAACGTTTGAGCATTGTTCTATATTCGAAATGCAATTATTGTTTTAATCCCTTTTAAAGGGTGGCGAGGGGGGTTTGGTGTGCAATTGATTTCTTCTATACACTTACTATATACATATATATTTTTGGCTTTTTGTTTTTCATTGTGTCTGCCAGCGGGTGGGCTTTTATTTTATTTCAACATGCGCTGAACATGAACCAATTGTTGGTTATAACAATGCTCATATAACTGACCATTAACAACTACAACAACAACAACTGCCATAAAAGTCTTTGCTACAAGCGAAAGGGAAAGGCCAGCAAAACGAACTCGAGGGAAAAATGGCTTTTCGTTTTTTCTTTTTTTTTTTTTACGATTTTTCAGCATTTATCGGCATTTTTCGAAGCATTAAAGTGGTTTTTATGTGCATGTGTGTGGGTGTCAGTGTGTGACTGACTTCAAAAAGCTCTTTAAGCCTCGCAGGACTTGTTAGCACGCCCATTTTCAGCTTTTGCTTTTGCTTCAATAAGTTTAGCAAAATTAAATCACAAAACTTGGGGAAAAATGCTGAAAGATCAAATGACAACTGAAGCTTGACTGGGTCAACAGAATGTGTCCAAATCCTCGCCTCACATTATTAAGCGCAATTAATCAAGCGGATTGAGTGTACTTCATGGATAGATGAACCTAAACCAAACTCTTCCCTAAACTAAAAGCCATGAGCAGGTTTTCACATTTATGCAGCTGCCTTTTTGAACATTTTCAATATTTGCTTTCGTTTAAGCCATTGAATAATAATTCATTTTTCTACAGTTTTTTTTTGTATATTTTTTTTTTTTTTGGTACATATTTGGCATTTTTTACGCGTTCTCGTGTAAATTTTTATATGCCCCCGATAAAATTGTGGAACGGGAAAATATTAAACGCAAATAATACGACCATATCCCAGGCAGCTTCAATATTGTTGCATATATTCCACAAAAAGACAAACTCTGTTTATATTTGAATGAAATTTCACCGCAGGCTCTGGAAATTTATGATTTTAATTGGTTTGGTCAAGTGGAAATTTCAAAAAGCGTTTTTTAATATGTTGCTTCGGCAGTCTTTTATGGAGGGGAAGCAGGGTGGGTGGGCGGTCGTTTTTTTGTAATATGCCTTTTGCAATTTCGTTTTATTTTTCATTCTTGTGTGTTCAATAATTGATCAGAGGGCGTGCATTTCTATTGATTGCCCTGTTCAACTGGAAAAAGTTTCCCACTCAAACTTTTATTTTTCAAATTTGGTACAAAAGCCGCAAAGAATGAAAAAACAAAACTGGCCCTTTGTTTGTGGCAGTTTTATTAATATATTTATTAAAAATGCAAATATTTTGTATGCATATTTTGCATGTGGCAAATCAATTTGTTGTGCTTCAACAATTATTTTTCATTTATGCGAAATCACTGTTTACAGTGTAACCAACTGACAAATTGCATAATTAGAAGGCAGAACTTTTGAGGTTAACGGTTTCAGCTGTGATGAAATAAAATAAATATTTTGGTTTTGCTTAATTATTTTTGTATAGTAAATAACGTATTACATAAAGGCCTTGAGAGTTAAGACATTTTTTGAAAAACTCACTTTGAACACTTCATTGGTGCTGCTTCTTTAGTAAGTGTCTGTGAAAACTGAAGCTGACTGACGTCGATGACGTTGACAAATCCATAAAAAGCCATCTGACAAAGGCTTAAATTTAATACATAAATACTAAAAATAAATACATATAATACATATAAATACGAAGGCATGTGCCGAAAAGAAACTGAACACATTTAATGCTTTTTTAGCTTTCAATGTTTCGAATCGAAGTGCAGTTGCTCAAAAGAATAACCTAAAGACATACAAATAACCAAAATAGAGTAAAGCTTACTTTAGCTCCACCGAAGTTAATATACCCTTGTAGCTTGAATCTATATATATAAAAGAGTTCAACCTGACTGACTGACTGACTGACTGACTGACTGACTGACTGGTGACCGTCGCACAGCCTAAACCATAAAAGATAGGAAGATGAGATTTTCACAGTAGTTTTATCTTATGCTGAAAGTGAGTACTAAGAACGGATTTTGGAAAATTCTATCGGGAAATGTGGAAAATTCGCGGAAAACTGTTGTATGAAACTTTTTTGTTTTTCATCCGATCAAGTTCAAACTTATTTTCAAAGATCTATATGAAAATTCAACAACAACTGCATACCAAACTTCCGGAAAATTTACCCCCCCTGGGTGGAAAGTGGGTGGTCAAGGTTGTATGGGCGAAACTATAGTTGCCAGCGATTTGCTTCAAACTCATTTTCAAAGTTACGCATAATAAAATATAGGAAACGTAACTTTAAAATTTTGGAAAATCTATCCATGAAGTCGGAAAATTCACGGAAAACTGTTGAATGAATCTTTTTGTTTATTATCCGATCAGATTCAAACTCATTTTCAAAGATCTATATGAAAATTCAACAATAACTGTGTACTAATTTTCTGGAAAATCCGATCTGGAAAAGTCGGAAAAGGGTCGGAAAAAGTTTGTATGGTAAACAATTTTTTTCGTCCGATTGACTTGAAACTTGGTTTGCAAGAATAGTACGAACAATAATTCGACACATATGTTCGCGATATTGGAAAACCCGCCAACGAGGAAAAATGGCCGGAAAATTCGCATGCAAAATACTATTTTCATCCGATTGACTTCAAACTCGGTTTGAGAGTATAGTAAGTTGAAATAAAATGAGATGTAATTCTCCGATGCTGGAACATTTGACCCAACGGTCGGGAAATTCCTGGAAAAACTCTGCATGCAAAAAACCATTTTTCACCAGATTGACTTGAAACTCGGTTTGAAGGGATAGAATACGAAATTTGTGATTGCATTTTCCGATGTTGGAAATACCGCGGGGAAGTGGGAGAATAGTGGTTGGGAGTGGGTGGTTAGTGGGAGGGGATGTGGGTGATAAGTGGGCGGGAGTGGGGAGGGGGGTGTTGGGAGTGGGTGGAAGTGCGTGGGAATCGAAGGAAGTGTGTGGGATGGGAGGGATGTTGGTGAGAAGTGGTTGGGATGTGGGTGGGATGTGAGTGGGAAGTGTGCACGAAGTGGGTGGGAATGGGGAAGGGATGTGGGTGAGAAGTGGGTAATAATGGGTGTGGAAGTGGGTGGGAAGTGGGAGGAATGTGGGTGATAAGTGGGTGGGATGTGGCTGGAAAGTAGGTGGGAAGTGGGTGGAAGCTGTGTAAGAAGTGGATAGTGGGTGGGATGTGGGCGGGAAGTGTGTAGGATGTGGGTGTGATGTAGGTGGGAAGTGGATGGGATGTGGGCGGGAAGTGGGCGGTAGGTGGAAGTGATGTGGGTGGGATGTGGGCGGGAAATGGGCGGGATTTGGGTGGGATTTAAGTGGGAATTGGGTGTGGGGTGGGTGGGATGGGGTTGGGAGTTGGAGGGAAAACAAATCAGCAAAGTTCGATTTCTGGGGTCGACGGTGTATTATTATATCTAATATTGTTTTGTTCTATACTGTTGAAGGCGCAGCGAAGCGCGTCGGGTTATTTGCTAGTTATTTATATAAATTAAAGTTTTAAATGATTTACGACAAACATTCTCAAAGCTCAGCTATTTTCCAAATTCAGCAATAGATGGCGTTGCTACACACAAAAAAACGAGAGCGTAAGTTAAAGTCGGGTCTAACCGACTTCGATATACCCGTTACTCAGTGACCATCCAAAAAGTATGCAACATTTTTTTAGGGTGGTAGCGGGGTGGGCTTGATTCACTTTTTTGCTTATAACTTGAGAACCGATCATCCGATCTTTATCATTGTTTTGGCAAATTGATTCATTTTGCTAATTACTAACTATCTCTAGAAGGTACGAATCCTCTATCTTTAAATCTGTAGGAGATTTAACTTTTTCCCAAATTGCGGGGGCGGGAGGGGGCGTGGCCAAAATTTGAAACAAACTTGATCTGCGTGCAGATAAAAGAAGGATTTGTCCCATACATGTCAAACCTCTATCTCTTACCATCTCTGAAATCTAGGTGTTCATACAGACGGACGGACGGACAGACGGACAAGGCTAAGTCGACTCGGCTGTTGATGCTGATCAAGAATATATATACTTTATATGGTCGGAAATGATTCCTTCTGCCTGTTACATACATTTGCACGACTTTAGTATACCCTTTTTACTCTACGAGTAACGGGTATAAAAAGTTGATAAATGTAACATTTTTCATTGGTAAATTCACCAATTTACGTCTTTGATTTTCGCCCAAAAGTTTTTCCTTTTAATAACAAAATGCCTGCACTTTTGATCTCTATAAATATAAACGAGAAGGCCAAGCTAACTTCGTCTTTACATCAGAGTTTAAGAACGCCAGCATTAAAACATACAATTTTCTTAATAAAAACCACTTTTCGACCGCTAGTTCCTATGACAGCTATAAGATATAGTCATCCGATCCGGTCGGTTACGACATATGTATAAGCAGTGTGCAGTAAAAAGAAGACTTTGTGCAAAGTTTCAGCTCGATAGCTTTAAAACTGAGAGACTAGTTTGCGTAGAAACAGACAGGCGGACAGACAGACGGACAGACGGACGGACAAAGCTCAATCGACACAGCCCGACACCCTGATCAAGAATATATATAGTACATAGGGTCGGAAATGAATATTTCTATGCGTTGCAAACTTCTGGGCAAAATTATAATACCCTTTGCAAGGGTATAAAGAGAGTGTCCTCACTGATTTACTAACTGACTGATTGGCAATCATCGCACAGCCTTAACGGTAAGAGATAGAAAGTTGAAATTTGGACAGTAGTTTTGTTAGTCGTGAAAGTGCGTACTAAGACGGGGTTTCGGAAAATTCCATCGGAAAAGTCGGAAAAGCGTCGGAAAAGTTTGTGTGGGAAAAACGTTATTTTTCATACGATTGACTTGAAACATGGCTTGTATGCAAAGTACGCGAAATAATTCGACACGTGTTTTCCCGATTTTGGAAAATCCGCCCACGAGGAAAATGGTCGGAAAATTCAGCATGCAAAAAACTATTTTTCATCCGATTGCAATCGGATCCAATCGATTGGCTTGAAATTCGGTTTGAAGGGATAGAATACGAAATAATTTGTTACTACGTTTATGCTAAGCTCATTTTGCAAAATCATTTCATGAAATGGGTCCGAAAGTGTGTGCATAAACACCATTTCATGAATTCGAATACACACGAAAGTTGACTATGAATTCGACGTCAATTCATGAAATGCTGTGCAGATGCTACCAGATCCTTTTTTCTCAATGTCTGGTAACATTGTGCCTTAGCAAACAGTTGTTCATAAATTTTAGCCAATTGTTTGCGCACATAATAAAAAGTTTCAAGCACATAAATAACCATAAATATGGATTTTCAGAGCAAGCGATCGTTTTGGGCGGACGATAAAGTGGCCAAATTACTTGGCTTAGTAAAGGAAAACAATATATTAAGGAGGCTCGATGGAAAACTAAAAGAAACAACGCCACATACAAAACTCTTTCCGACAATTTAAAGGCTAAAAATATGTTTAAATGTAGCGAGCAAGTAAAAACTAAGCTTCGGTTGCTTAAAAAAAAATTCTGGAAGGGAGAAATGCACCCACTTTAACGAAATGAATGACCTATTTGGGACGCGTCCTGTATCAGCGGCTGTTGGTGTCGACACATCTGTTGACGAATTTGACTCCATTTTTCAAAATGTAAAGGATAAAACGTCTACGGAGTCCATTGCATTTGTCAACGCCGAAATATCTGAAAATGACGCAGTTCCTGTTGCTGAGATTCAACATTTTCAAACATTTTAGCCGCTCAAATGGCAGCTGGATAATACTGCATGAGCAAAAGGCTGCATTTTGCCTGGAATGCTCATCTGGCTTGCACCAACGACATCATTTGCTTATGCCTCCACTGTAGAACATCCCGCATTAGTTGTGCTGTACGTTGTTCCCTTTTAATCAAAAATAATTTAATGTTCTCCATTGCAATCGAATTCAATTGGCCTTTGTTTACAATTGAACAGCTGATTTTCGCTTTTATGTGTTACCACCCTGTAAAAATCTAGAGGAGCAGCCAACTTAAATTTGCGTTGGTGCTGCCACATCTGCCAAAAAGTTGGTCATTTTGTGAATTTGCAAAAGCTGCATAAACAGGAACAAATTTGATTTTGCAAATTGAAGAAAGCGTGAATTTCATAGCATAAACGTAGTATGTGATTGCATTTTCCGATGCTGGATATACCGCCGGGAAGTGGGAGAATAGTGGGCGGGAGTGGGTGGTTAGTGGGAGGGATGTTGGTAAGAAGAGGGTGGGATGTGGGTGGGAGGTAAGTGGGAAGTGGGCGCGAAGTGGGTGGGAATGGGAAGGGATGTGGGTGAGAAGTGGGTGGGAAGTGGATGTGAAATGGGTGGGCATCGGAAGGGAAGTGGGTGGGATGTAGGTGGGATGTGGGTGGGATGTGGGTGGAAAGTGGGTGGAAAGTAGGTGGGAATTGGGTGGAAGTTGTGTAAGAAGTGGATGGGTAGTGGGTGGGGTGTGGAACGACACTCAGCTAAAATCTTCACGTCAACTAAATTACAAAAACAAACCCCCTAAACATTTCAATAACATATGGATCCCAAGTTCCTGCGAATCAACCCGACACAGCAGCAGTCAAGCAGCCACAACATCCAGCCTTTTAAGCCTCCAAATACTGGAACCACACACAACATATCATAGATATACAAGATAAGCCAGTCAACTCTACGCATCAGTTCTTCCAGCTCCAATAACAGATTCAACTCATCTATCTGGTTAACTCTCCGCCATTGTGTTACACTTATTCTTAACGGCAACACGCCGTCTCAAATTAATCGAACTTAAACTTAATCTGGGTAGTTAACGTGGCGTAGCCACAACCATTATAATGGTCCATACGCGTATGGATGGATGTTCTAGCTATTTTCCGCTAAAAGGCTAGATTTTCTATCGATATGCAATCCAACTGCCAAAGTGTCACCAATAGGAACAGTTGCATTGTCAATGGCGTTGCCATGTGTGGAGAGGGTTTCAGCTCAGTGGGTGGGGGTTAAGCACAGGGGGAGAAGTCTGCAATTGTGGCATGACAACCAGGAGAGCATGCTGCTGCGCATGTGGAAGGCAAACTTTGATTTTCAATTGCAGACATAACAGTTCTAACAGCTGTTCTTTGCGTACGTAAGTGTGACCGTAAACATCATTCGTCAGTGGTACAAGGAAAATTCAAGGAACAAGGATATAAGTTTAAACATTAGAAGTAATAACACAAAAGGAAAGAAAGAATTTAAATAAATTTTTCAGCAATGGACACGCAGGGGATCACGTATCCTTGCGCTTCTGCTAAATCACAAGGGTAGTCTCATTATGGGTGATATTTTCTTTCTCAAAATCAATGTTGGTCAATGTTGATATCTCTGGTCACATTTTGTTGCACACTTTTTATAGCTCTATCAAAATCGTTAACCTTTGATGATTTCACTTGCACACACACTTACCCAATTAGAGTCCCACACTTAACAACAACTTCCTTTCGTTTTTTTTCAGGACGGTCAAAAAACATTTGGCCAATACAAATTGTAATAATTGTTTGGAAAATTGTTGCTCTTAAAAATACATTCAACACACTCACACATTTTCCCAGGGGAGCCATTCCCACTCGCCTTCTCTCTCACACACTGTTCGTGTTTGCTACTTCCGGTTTTACACACACGGTCGTGTGTTGGTCGCCATATTGTTTTCGACATGTGCATGTTTTTGATGTCAAGTGGCCGTCTACTTGAAAACAATTTTTTTTCTGTTGTTTTTTTTTTTTTTTTTTTGCTTCCTTTTCGGTTTGGCTGTTGTCGTTCTTTTGATTGTTGGGGCCAGTTCGAGTTGTTTTTCGTTCGTTCCAATTGCGTCCATTTGGTTGATGTCGTTATCAATTAAGCGACACGTTGCGTAGCAGTCGGCCCCACATATACAGTTGGCGTCAATTGACTGTACAAAATGGCCCAAATGGGAACAAGCTGTAGTACTTCTTTTGGCCCCAGAGGGTCAGCAGGGCATAAAAACAATGTGCACTTAACCAGCAGCAGGCCTTAAACTCGCGCACACACACACAGACACATAGGTTCTGTACAGTTATTGTTCAGTAAATTGCAGCCATTTGAAGTGAAATGCCAAAATGTGCTGGGTTTTTCTCGAATAAAGTTTAGTTTGCATTTTCTTGGGTTAATCTTAATGAGTATTTAAACTACAAAGATTACTAGTAAAAATCAATGTGGATTGACATTAATTTTCTTCCTTGTAAATTGCTTAGACGATCACAAAATCCGGCTTGAAGGACCTTCAAGCTGAAACGGAATTCGCTTAAAAAGCAATAGAAAAAAGCAAGGCGAATGCATATAAAGAACT
Organism: Lordiphosa stackelbergi; assembly: GCA_018904235.1. Taxonomy (NCBI): domain Eukaryota; kingdom Metazoa; phylum Arthropoda; class Insecta; order Diptera; family Drosophilidae; genus Lordiphosa; species Lordiphosa stackelbergi. Next base: position 44,623 of record JAEIFU010001403.1, on the reverse strand, counting down.
TATTGATAGCGTAGAGGGAAACCCATGGGGTTCAGCATACAAAATGGTGCGAAACAAACTTGTAAAAGGTGGAAAGGCTCCAACCAATCCGCAGTGAATGGCAGCAAAAATACAGCAAAGAAGCTCCGGATTAAGGCGGTATCCCGGCTCGTGAAGGCCGCGAAATGAAAACTCCATATAAAAAACTGCTCGTAATTTGTTCGTGTGGCCGTTTCATAACGGTTTCCTTTTCGGGATGAATACTTACGTTTGCCACTACGTTATGTTAAACAAATAACGTAGCTATAGTGCTGTTAACGCCTTTTTGTGGCGACGAAACGAAATAGGTTTTGATTCTAGTTTGTGCGGGCAAGACAACAACAACAAAATTTAAAAGGCGCAGCAAAAAGGACTAGCAGAAAACGTCGCCTAATGACAAAAATGTAATAAAAGTTATACGAAAATGTGAATTCATACTTTATAATTGTAAAACAAGCTCCCGCTATTGATTGGTGCTTTTATGCATGTTTGCCATCAATTGCTCCAACGCGTTCGGAAAATTCCAAACCTCCTCGAACTCCGGCGTCGCTGCCCCTTACTATGGAGCTATATCCCTTCAGCCCGCCAATGGCTCACACCTTTGTCAATAAGGACGACATCTAGACTTGCTGATCGATATGACGTTGTATACCGACGCCAAATACTGGTTTCACAGGTAGAAATAAGTCAACGACTTAAGTTATCTCAAACGCCAACCTTACTCCAAAACTTCATCTGAGGGTGGTATGCTCTTGGACATCAGTGTACTTCTAATATTGGAGCTTCCGATCGATCAATGACATTCTCAGGGCGCCCCTTTCACTCTCCGCGCAGATGGCTTACCCAGACGTGCTCCTCTTCCCTCTTTGCTCCTCTTCCTGCCACTCCACAAGGTGGGCGGCCGATGCCACTGGCAGCAATAGTCGCCAAGTGATTATAAGCAATGTCATATGTCTCTCCGTCGACTTTTAAATTTTTAATTTTGGATGTTTACGAACTGTTTTTTCGCGCCAAAGAGCGGAGGTTATGAATCGCTTACGAAAAAAAGTTACGTGAAGGGGCTTAGCAGACCTGTAAAGTACCCGGAAATCAACCACGAGAGATTCGCGAGTCGTAGACCGACATCCCAGCGAAATCGTCAAACGGCGCGCCGTGGCGGCGAAAAGTAAACCGGAGGTATTCTATAAGGTATTCCAAACATGCCTTATGGAGGGAGTCTTTCCACGATGCTGGAAGCAGCAAAGACTGGTGCTACTCCCAAAGAACAAAGGACCCGCAAACGAGGCTGGATCCTACCGTCCAATCTGCCTACTAAACACATTTGAAAAGCTCTTTGAAAGTGTAATCTGTGCGAGAATGGAAGAAACCACCGAGGGAAGCTCCGGACTGGCGAATGAGCAGTATGGATTTAGACCCGGCAGAAGCACACTGGATGCACTAGAGAAGGTGCATAATATAGCCCAAAGGGCCATTGAGGGAGAACGATGGCTATACGGGTCGAAGGAGTATTGCGCGCTGGTCACGTTGGACGTTCGCAATGCATTCAACTCGGCAAACTGGAACCATATCCTCAGTGCCATGAGCGAAATGCACATGCCACATTACCTCATTAGAATAGTCGCACAATATTTTGAGGACAGAGTATTGTGGTACGACACTGAAATAGGACCACAGACCTATATCATCTCAGGAGGAGTTCCACAAGGATCAGTGCTGGGCCCTATCCTATGGAACGTGATGTACAATGGAGTGCTAAATATCAGCAAACCACCTGGATCAGCGATACACGGGTTCGCAGACGACATAGCCATAACAGTCGTCGGAAAGACGCTGGAAGAAGTAACCCAAAAAACGAACTGCACAATTGCATCTACCAGAAGCTGGCTCCGGCAGGTAGGATTAAGCCTCGCAGAACACAAAACGGAAGTAATCCTCATAAGCAGCCGAAAGAAGGTGGAGAGCATCGAGATTACGATAGGAGACGCGAGGAAGCGATCAGCTGATCACCTGAAGTACCTGGGGATACTCATCGACAGGAGACTAAATTATCGGGACCACCTTCAGTATGCAGTGGCTAAAACCACACTGCAATACGCTGCGCCGGTATGGGCGGAGGCAACGAGTTTCCTTCTTACACAAGAGAAGCCAGAAAGGCGCATCGGCGTATGTCGATTCGACTCATAAGCGGCATTCCAACGATATGCAGCAGCGGTACCGAAGGTACATAGAGTACATTAAGTTTGTGCAAAGGAATGTAACAGGGAGAAGGAATCATTTCCGACCCCATAAAGTATATATATTCTTGATCAGCATCAACAGCGGAGTCGATATAGCCATGTCCGTCTGTCCGTCCGTCTGTCTGTCCGTATGAACAAACAGATCTCAGAGATGGTAAGAGATAGAGGTTTGACATGTATGGGACAAATGCTTCTTATACTTGCAGGCAGATCAAGTTTATTTTCAATTTTTGCCACGCCCCCTCCCGCCCGCAAAATTTGGGAAAAACGTCATATCTCCCACAGTTTTGTAGATAGATGATGCGTACCTTCTAGAGATAGTTAGTCATTAGTAATATGTATCGATTTGCCGAAGAAATGATAAAGATCGGATGACCAATTCTCCAGTTATAAGCAAATAAATGAATCACCACCCCCTCCCACCCTTTTACAACCTACGCCCCTCAATGTCAGAAAGAGAGAGAGAGAGAAACTTAGAGATGAGCGCAGCAGCAGCACTGCATTCAGCTCCGTCGGGCTTGACCGACTTTCTCACATGTTTTGTTATGTTTGTATGTTTGTATGTTTGTATGTTTGTATGTTTGTATGTTTGTATGTTTGTATGTTTGTATGTTTGTATGTTTGTATGTTTGTATGTTTGTATGTTTGTATGTTTGTATGTTTGCAATAGCTTAGCGGATTCGGTTGAACTCATTCGCGAAATTGGCTTGAGCATAGGCTATGTAAATTTTATTTAAATGGTCGAAAAAACCGCGAAATTCGCAAAATTATTATAAAAGTGTTTATGAAAGCGCTGTCACGCACAAATAGCTAAAAGGATTCTGGTAAAACTGGGCAAACAGATAATTGATTATCGTGAAATTTTCAAAATTGTGAAATGTTGGAATATCCACGTGTCGGAGTAGATAACCAGACCGCAAAGAACAACACAGCGAGTGCAAGTTAATGGTTTAATTGGTATAGAAGAACTGAACATAAGTAAGACAATGCAAGTGCTTAAATCTAGTGAGAGTGAGAGCGGTTCAGATAACAGAGATGATCCCTACTCTCTTATAATGTTATTCTGTATTGCTAGACAGATCATATGTTGCTTACCATGAAATAGACTTATACAATTTCAACACTTTTGCTTAAGCTACATATTATCAGTACGATGCATTAACCCAAGATCCTTAACAAAACCGCTATGCTTTTGCTTACTTAAACTCTTTGTTAACACATCTGCAACATTACTTTCACTAAATACATGTTTCAAAATAATCTCATTACAATCAATTTTCTCTCTCACAAAATGATACTTTATGTCTATGTGTTTTGTGCGTTTGTGATGTACTGGATTTCGAGCTATATGCTGCGCGCTGATGTTGTCGCCATAGATGGTCATCGGATCCAGGTTTGACCACCCAATATCAATTAGTAGTCTTCTTAGGTAAACTGCTTCCCTAGCAGCTGTTGACAAAGCGATATATTCCGCTTCAGTGCTGCTAAGTGCGACGACGCTCTGCTTCGATGAAGTCCAGGAAAACGCACTACCGCCCAAGAAGAATGCGTAACCAGAATACGACTTTCTGTCCAGCTGATCGTTGGCCCAATCTGCATCTGCAAAGCCTTTTACTGGATCGCCAGACTTCCGATAGACAATGCTCAGACCCATTGTACCGGAAAGGTACCGCAACACATGTTTCGCTGCAGTCTCGTGTTCCACGTGAGGATCTGTATTTCGCTGTGACAGTTTGCTCACTGCATGCAAAATGTCTGGTCGGCTCAAGACTGCTAAATACATAAGCGAACCAATTAGTGACTGATAATGTGTCATATTTACCTTAACACATTTTTCATCTTTGCAACCAATGTGGAAGCCAGGGTCTAGTGGGGTTGCCACTGGCCGGCATTTCTTCATCCCATACACGTCCAAAAGGCCTCGGATATAGTTTTTCTGACACAGCCAAATTGGACCTTGCTTGCCTTCTCTTTGTATCTCCAACCCAAGGAAATAGCTCAGCTGACCACCGTCTTGCATAACGAATGCTGATGCGATCTTTTGCTTAATCGCACTGATGTCCTCCTCGGTTGGACAAATAATGATCAGGTCATCCACATAGACAGCTATGTAGTGGAATTTCTGTTGATGCTCTTTGACGTACAGGCAAGCCTCGTTCTTGCTCCTTTTGAAGCCCATTCCTTGCAGGACCTCGTCCAATGTGTTGTTCCAGATACGCCCAGACTGCTTAAGTCCATAGATCGCCTTTTGTAGTTTCAAAACCTTGCCGCGATTCTTTTCATCAACAAAATTCTCTGGTTGCTTCATATAAACGTCTTCTTGAAGCACGCTGTTCAGGTATGCGTTTGATATGTCCACTTGATGAATATGCAACTGCTTTTCTGCAGCCACTGCAAACAGCATCCTGATCGTCTCGTAACGTATTACTGGGGAATACGTCTCCCAATAGTTGACGCCAAACTGTTGCCCACAGCCTTTGGCAACGAGTCGAGACTTAAACCTTTCGATCTTACCCAATTTATTACGTTTAATTCGAAACACCCATTTCGAGCCTATGGCCCTTTGCCCTTTCGGTAGATCAACTAATGACCACGTTTCATTTGCGATTAGAGCGTCGAACTCCGCCTGCATTGATTTTCGCCAGTCATTTCCATATTGACCACTTAACGCCTCTTCTACATTTTGGGGCGTCTCAGTATCTTCCAGACTGTTCAAATTGTTCAGGATGTGATGCTGCTTTTTGGGCCTACCAGGTTGCCCTGTGCGAATAATTTTTGGTCTACCTGGCCCACGTCGAACTAGCATGTCATCATCTGATTCCGCCTCTGGATCACTTGCGCTGACAAACAGCTCCTCCTCATCGCCGCTGTCCATACTTCTATTACTGCTGCCTCTGCTTTGCGGCTCAGCTTGCTGCTCACCCTCGTCCTGGCCTTGGACTGATGCACTAGACTCCTCCTCTGAAGCCATAATGGTAGACTCTGTATTGGACTCAAGGCGAATGATGTTTGTTGCAAAATTATCATTTATTTCTTCGTTTTGGTGGATCTCATTTGTTTTTGAAGAAAACTCACCTTCGACGAACTTGACATCTCGACGCTCGCATACGTTTCGCTTCACTGGATCGTACAATCGGTATGCTTTTGCTGCAAAGGAGTAGCCAACAAAAATATACTCCTTCCCCTTTGGCTGGAATTTTCCTTTTTTAGTCTTATCCAGGGCAAAAGCTCTTGATCCAAACACTCGCAGATGCTTTACTGATGGCTTGCGGTCTTTCCACATTTGGAACGGTGTCAATCCATCTAATGCTTTTGTCGGGCACCTATTCCTTAAATAGGCTGCTGTATGCACTGCTTCGGCCCACAAAAACTCATTCAAACTAGCATGAATAAGCAAACTCTTGGCCATTTCCACAATGGTTCGATTTGCTCTTTCAGCCACACCGTTTTGCTGAGGTGTGTACGGAACCGTTAATTGTCTTTTGATTCCGCACTTGATCAAGAACTCCGTGAAATCTTTGTTCACATATTCTGTGCCGTTGTCGCTTCGCAAAGCTTTAATTTTTCTGTTCGTTTGGCACTCCACATAGGCTTTAAACATTTTAAACTTTTCAAAAACTTCGTTTTTTGCGCGCATGAGATAAACGTGTATTTTTCTCGAGTAATCGTCTATAAAGGTAACGAAATACCGATTTCCCGCCAACGATTTCACGTTCATTGGTCCACAAACGTCGGTGTGAATCAATTCTAATAAGCCTTTCGTTACTCTTTCCGACTTTTGCGGAAATGGCATTGAACATATCTTTGCCTTATTGCACGTATCGCAATTTATTTTCCCGGACATGTCTTTAATGTTCATTCCGATCACCAGCTTTTTCTCGCCGAGTTTTTTCAAACTTTGGAAATTTAGATGTCCGTACCGATCATGCCATCTAGTGGCTTGCGAAAAATCGTTTAGCATATGTACCGCACTGTTTTCGGAGGGCATATTATACACATATAAATTGTTTTCTTTCACTGCTCGCAACATTACTTTGCCTTGTTTATTCTTTATTAACGCTTCATTCTTTCCGAAAGTTATAAACTTTTCATTTTCTGCCGCTTTACTTACTGACAAAAAATTCATATGCAAGTCTGGGACATATAAAACTTCTTTAAGTTCAATGTTTACATTTCCAGCTTTAAACTTCACTGTGCCATTACCGGGTGACTCTACATATTTCTCAGCTGCTAACATAATCTTTGCCTTGTTCTCAGTAAACGTCTCGAACATACTTTTAATACAGCACATATGGGAAGTCGCGCCCGAGTCGAGACACCATGTATATTCTCTTTGGTTACAGATGCCGCTGTGCATTAAACAGTTAGATTGTTCCTTATTTTCATTTTCATTATTTCTCTTATTTCGGCACTCATTCGCACGGTGACCAGGTTTTTTGCAATTAAAACACTTTCCAAAGAATTTAAATTTCCCGTTTTTATTGTCTCTTTTTCTATTGTCTTGGCAATTTACACTTTGATTTTGAGTTTTATTGCTTTGTACGTCTCTATGTGCATATACTGCTTGCACAGCACGCTCGCGATCATCTTTTTCTGCTTTCCTCGCTCCTTCTTCTAGAAGCTTCACTTTTATGATTTCAAACGGTGGTAACTTGTCACGAGTTTCTATTGCCACAACAAAATTTTCCCAGCTGTTTGGCAAGCTGGACAATATCATAATCACTTTTAACTCGTCGTTGAGCCGTATGTCTATTTCAGCCAACTTGTCGGAAATTTCAATAAATGAATTTATATACTGGACCACATTATCACCTTCACTCATGTTCAACCGAAGAAGTTTCTGGTACAACTGAACCTTTTTTATTGGACCGACCGACACATGAATTTCTCGAAGCTTTCTCCATGCCTGGGAGGCCAATACACACGTCTTTATGTGCATCAATTGCGTCGGTTTCACGTTCAGTATAAGGCATGCCAAAGCCTTTTGGTCAATTATATCCCAACGGGCGGACTCAGCCGGATCTGTGGGTTTTTCTAATTTGCCACTTGTTACATTCCACAAATCTTGGGTTATTAGTACGCTACGCATAGACATACACCACACATCGTAATTGTCTTCACCGAGTTTTTCGATTTGGAGAGACACACTCATTTTGTTAACCGTCCACGTTACTTCTTTTGCGGGTACACGAATTATTGCAGTTTAACAAAATATATATTGAGTTCTTCGCATTGACTTTTTTTTTTTTTTGGTCAAAAATATTAAACCATGTGCTTTACAGTTAGGGTGTCTGGGCCCATAACCTATTGTTGGAATATCCACGTGTCGGAGTAGATAACCAGACCGCAAAGAACAACACAGCGAGTGCAAGTTAATGGTTTAATTGGTATAGAAGAACTGAACATAAGTAAGACAATGCAAGTGCTTAAATCTAGTGAGAGTGAGAGCGGTTCAGATAACAGAGATGATCCCTACTCTCTTATAATGTTATTCTGCAGGAACTGGAGCAGCCACAGAGTCATAAATCTTTTAAGGAATCAGCGAACAGTAACTAATGATGTTCATAATCAGAGGCGCATGTAAAAGGATAATGGCGAAATGCTGATTAACTGGCAGCAGGAGTAAACCGCACAACTTCATTTTCTCTGTGTGCCAAGTGCGAGGCGGAAGTGTCAGTAGTGGACGCCATTAATTTAGCGGAAATAAACAAACAAAATCAACGGCAACCGCAAACTCACACACACACACAGCGTGAGAGAGACAGAAGGGAGTGAGCAGGATATTCTAGTGCTCTGCTTATAATTGGAGCATAAAGTGAAGCTGTAAGAAATGCGCAAAGCCTGTAAAAAGAGTAACAACAATTGTGAGCCAGGAAATACGAACGGAAGTGGCAAAAGCAGAGATACATTTACAAGTTGGCTAGCTCTGGCCTCACCACAAAAGGACTAAGTGTGCGTGTCTCACACATAAATAAGAGTCCGCAGTTACTTTTCCACGCGTACAGCTAATTTATGACCAAAAAACTTACTAGATAGAGCCCAGGCTTAAGTGTTTGAACCAAAACGATTTGCTCTGAGCCAAGTCATGAATTTTAAGTGATTTCGGTTTACAATTAATAAAAAATGTCTTTGTTATAGTTGGGACTAGCTTTATTTGTAATTTAGCCCAGAATTGTGCAAAATTTTGAAAAATTTATATTATTTATGATTAAATTATTAAACTGAAGAAAGATCTTTGGCAGCCTCAACCGAGGCACATTGATTTAAATAGAATACAGTATCCGACTCTAAGGACCAACATCAAGAAAGGGTGACACACCCGTCTCCACTTAAAAGAGACACTTACCTTTTTGTACAATCAATTTTTACGCCACACAGCAAAGAAAATTCTGGTATCCGGCTCGAAGGACCAAAATTGAGGAGTGGAGCCAAGTGGCTTCACCATTTAGAATAAATTGCCTAGTGTTAATGTGAAATATCTTAAATTTCGGTACAAAATTCATACATTTAGGGAATCAAATCGGAATCAGAACCGGAACCGCATACCGGAAAGAACCGATTAAAACTCAGAACCAGGAGCTACACCGTACCGGTTAATGAGGAACCGACAAGAACCTATACAGTGTAACGGTACTGTTCCATTTCTAGCTACATAGCGAGCAATTTGTTTTGAAAGACTTTTACGCAATTTGGTTTGGTAAACTCCAAAAAAAAACAAGTAAGACTGTTGCAGTCGAGTAGCCCGACTTCAATATACCCTGTACAATTGACAACGAGAGCGTAAGTTAAAGTCGGCTCTAACCGACTTCGATAAACCCGTTACTCATGTTTAACAGTGCTCCTGCGTTCCTAAGGGTGACCATCCGAAAAGTATGCAACATTTTTTTAGGGTGGGTGGGGTGGTAGCGGGGGGCTTGGTTCGCTTTTTTGCTCATAACTTCTGAACCGTTCATCCGATTTTTATCATTTCTTCGGCAAATCGATTTATTTTGCTAATTACTAACTATCTCTAGAAAGTACGAATTGTCTATCTTCAAAACTGTGGGAGATATAACGTTTTTTCCAAATTGCGGGGGCGGGAGGGGGCGTGGCCAAAATTTGAAACAAACTTGATCTGCGTACAGATAAAAGAAGCATTTGTCTCATACATGTCAAACCTCTATCTTTTACCATCTCTGAGATCGACGCGTTCATACAGACAGACGGACAGACGGACGGACGGACGGACGGACGGACGGACGGACGGACAGACGGACAGACGGACATGCCTAAATCGACTCGGCTGTTGATGCTGATCAAGAATATATATACTTTATAGGGTCGGAAATGTTTCCTTCTCCCTGTTACATACATTTGCACAACTTCATGATCCCCTTTTACCCATTTTTAATGGGTACAGGGTATAAAAACTAAAAAATGTTGCCCTAGCCAAACTTTTGTATTTTGAAATATATAAAAAATACTGTAACCGAGAAGGCCAAGCTAACTTCGTATTTGCCGAAGTATTAATACAAAACCAAACCCCTTAAACCGGTTCGGTTCGGGTTTTTGGGTCCATCGAACCGGACCATGAACCGAACCCCTTAATATTTTTGTCTCCTCGAACCTGAACCCGAACCGGACCACTTTTCCGAAAAATTAGGTTCGGTTCACCAAATTATTTAGTTTTTCCAACGCATACAGGAAATTATAGAAAATAAGGAATCTGACTTGAAAAATTTAAGACGTTTTCTAGTCCTTCGACTTTTCTCTAGGTAAGATTTATACTATCACCGTCATTAAAGGGGCGAATATGGGCGAAATCGGCAGCAAATTCGAGCAGGAGAACTTTTAAATGACAACTGTAGAGCAGAAAAGGCCCACCCAGCCTTGGAAGATCATTTTAACAAGAATCCCCTTGACGAGTCTTATTCGAGCTCTTTTGATGATTAAAAAGAGATTAGTTTCATGTGCGATTAAAGAAAGACTCGGAAATGACTCATGCATTTGTTCAATTAGTGACTCATTAAAAAACGACTCGAAAAAACTCCCGAATGACTCGAAAATGAATCGAAACTGATCTAAAAAAACGGGGTTTAAACCACTCCTCATGAAGAGTCGGGGCTAGGGTACCATTTTCTCCCGACAAAAGTATCATTTTTGATCAGAAAACGGGCGCATTTATGACCATTTTAAGACTCGAATGTGATTAGAAAATTCCTAAAATGCAACTATGATGTATGTAATGCTGATGAAGGTTTCTCCAAATAACCTCAATAGAATACCTGGAGAATTCTATAATTACAGTTTGGTGTGCTGCACACACTCTAAATTTAGTTAACGATTTTTTGAAGGAAGTTTAGTTTGACATTAGTAGGGCTTCCACCATTTAATATTACAGACATGCTGAAGCTCCAAAAACAAATTCCTATTAAGAGTTTTCAAAAATGCAACTTTAAATGACTCAACGTTGGACTGCGAAGAAGAGAATAAATATTAAAAATAGAGGGAAGCTAACTTCGGCTGTACCGAAGTTTATATACCCTTGGAGCATGATATATGCTGCCAGTTTTTATATGGCAGATACGATAAATTCATCAAAAAAGTTTTTCTCACTAGAACTACATTTTGGACCGATCGTTCCTATGGCAGCTATATGCTATAGTCATCCGATTTAGATCAAACTTGACAAAATTGTGTGGTAGTATATAATATAGGGGTGTACAAAGAAAAAAGTTTTTCAGTCAAATACGAACAAAAAGTTTTTCATCCGAATAAGACTTTTTTCACTTCAGACCTATCTTTTGTATGGCAGCTATACTATATAGTTGCCCGATTTGCATAAAACTTGCTGAAATTATGTGAAAGCATAGAAAACTTATAAATACGGGGGTTGGGAGCGATAGCATTGAAAACAAAAAAGTTTTTCTCACTAAAACTACTTTTTCAACCGATCGTTCCTATGGCAGCTATATGCTATAGTCATCCGATCCGGCCGGTTCCGACAAATGTGCAGCGTATTTATACCAAAAGACTTCGTGCAAAGTTTGTTTGAGATAGCTTTAAAACTGACGGAGGAGATAGCATAGAAACAGACGGACAGACGGACGGACAGACGGACAGACGGACATGGCTATATCAACTCAGCTCGTCATGCTGATCAAGAATATATATACTTTATGTGGTCGGAGATGTTTCCTTCTGTGCGTTACAAACATCCGGACAATTTTAATATACCCTCTCCAAGGGTATAAAAAACAAAATCTGTAAATGATGTTATAGATGCCTTCGAAGTTTGTCCAATAGAACGACATCGTCAATGTTTCGACATCGACAAACGTTTTCAAATTTTGGAAATGTGAAAATAGCCAGGAATTTAAAAATATTGTCCTGACTTTACTTGCTGTTACAGCAACTCAGGTATCAGTTGAACGGGCCTTTTCAACACTTAAATTTGATCTTAATGATCTGAGAGCTAGTATAGATGAACAGCTCCTAGAAGATATAATGCTTTTTAGCTTAAACTAAGCAGTTCTCAAATGTTGTAAATGTCAGCGACTGAATTTGACAACTAAAATTACATTATTAAAGTATAGAATATTACTTAAAGAAATAAGTATTTTTAAATCGAAACTGTTCTTTTATATTCAAGCGAACCGAGGTTCGAACCAAAACCTTGGGTTCAGGGTTTCCGAGAACCGGTCCGCGAACCGAACCTTAGACTTACCAACGGGTTCGAACCCCCGGACCGAACCTTCTAAAAAAAAATTTTTAAGTTTTCAAACTTAAATAAACCCCAAAAAAAAATTTTTAAAAAAAAAAAAAAAAAAAAAACAAAAAAAAAAAAAAAAAATATTATAAAAATCAACCCAATTTTCCCCAAAACTCAAAAAATTTTATAAAAACCTTTAATATTAATAATCGTTTATGTAAGACACGTTAACATTAAAAACAAAAAATTTTTTCTTATTAAAACCCACTTTTCGACCGATAGGGTTCCTTATGACAGCTATAAGATATAGTCATCCGATTTTGACAAAAACTTCCAAATCTGTATAAAAGCGTATAATATTAATAATCGCTTATGTGAGACACGTTAACATTAAAAACAAAAAAGTTTTTCTCATTAAAACCCACTTTTCGACCGATAGTTCCTATGACAGCTATAAGATATAGTCATCCGATTTTGACAAAAACTTCCAAATCTATGTGAAAGCGTATAATATTAATAATCGCTGAAGTGGGCGACTTCAACATTAAAAACTAAAAAGTTTTTCTCACAAAGACCCACTTTTCAACCGATAGTTCCTATGGCAGCTATAAGATATAGTCATCCGATCCGGTCGGTTCCGACATATTAGCAGTGTGCAGTAAAAATAAGACTCTGTGCAAAGTTTCAGCTCGATAGCTTTAAAACTGAGAGACTAGTTCGCGTAGAAACAGACGGACAGACGGACAGACAGACGGACAGACAGACGGACGGACAAAGCTCAATCGACTCAGCTCGTCGCCCTGATCAATAATATATATAGTTTATAGGGTCGGAAATGAATATTTCTATGCGTTGCAAACTTCTGGGCAAAATTATAATACCCTTTGCAAGGGTATAAAAATTATACACTTGTTATGAGTACGGTTGTAAGTTTAAATTCGTACTGCCTCACTTTATTGAGTGAGTTTGCTTTTATTAAAATATTTTCCTTAACTATATTCTAAGCTAAAGATGTGTGTGCAGAGACACAAGGATGGCTTTTCATACAATGCATGCGATCGTGACAGGACACAAGCCATTTTAAGTGGTTCCCGTCGGATGGTTTACCCCTTCAAGTACCTGTCCCTTGTCAAACCGTAATTAAATTTGACATTAGAAATGTGATATTTATGATAGGATGCGTTTTGTGTATATGATATGTAACGCAACGTAGGAATCGGTTAAATAGTTAGTATACCGAGGCAAATCTCTGTCAAAAAGTGTTATTTGCAACAGTTTTAAAAACTTTCAAAAGTTTTTCTTGCTGTTCCAGCTGGAACGGTAACGGTGTACAGAAATGAATATCCAGGTACCAATACGTTAAACGAATACCGAAATTCATTAGAATCAAAACACAACCTTTAACCGAGTCTTATGTTTTACCAAAATAAACTTGATCTGTCTGCAAGTATAAGAAGTATATGTTCCATTAACAGGGTTTGTCCGAAAAGTAATAGGACATGAGCCAGTCGTTACAATTCTTTGAAAACTTTCAAAATAGGCTTCGCCAGCGCGGTTTCCAAGCATTGAAGGCGTCACGGAAGGCATTCTCCGGAATAGCCTTGAGAGCCGCGGTGCATGCTGCTTGGCTCCCCTTTGTTCTAAATATATGAAATTCTGCGAATTTGTAGCTGATTGCCAAACAAATTCTGTTTCTGGGAAATGTCTAATCACATTGGTGACTGCAAATGACGATAACCTCCAATATTTGGGTCCAAAATATACGCATGCCAGAAATAAGTGCCTCGTGTGGTGATAAGCATTTGAAGCGGAAACCAAGCAATTTAACAAGTCTGCGACGTACATATACATAAGTATAAAAAACATTGAAATTAAACTTGACTTGCCGCAAGTATTCGAAGTTGATGTCCCCTACAAGTAATATTCATATGAATATTTTTAAATCGACTCGGCTTTTGATGCTGATCAAGAATATGTATAATTTTTAAGATAAACAAGTAAGACCGTTGCAGTCGAGTAGCCCGACTTCAATATACCCTGTACAATTGACAACGAGAGCGTAAGTTAAAGTCGGCTCTAACCGACTTCGATAAACCCGTTAGTCATGGAAAAACATGTTTAATAGTGCTCCTTCGTTCCTTAGGGTGACCATCCGAAAAGTATGCAACACTTTTTTTAGGGTGGGTGGGATGGTGGCGGGTTGGTTCTCATTTTTGCACATAACTTCTGAACCGTTCATCCGATTTTTATCATTTCTTCGGCAAATCGATTTATTTTAATAATTACTAACTATCTCTAGAAAGTACGAATCGTCTATCTTCAAAACTGTGGGAGATATAACGTTTTTTCCAAATTGCGGGGGCGGGAGGGGGCGTGGCCAAAATTTGAAACAAACTTGATCTGCGTACAGATAAAAGAAGCATTTGTCCCATACATGTCTAACCTCTCTGAGATCGACGCGTTCATACAGACAGACGGACAGACGGACGGACAGACAGACGGACAAACGGACATGGCTAAATCGACTCGGCTATTGATGCTGATCAAGAATATATATACTTTATAGGGTCGGAGATGTTTCCTTCTCCCTGTTACATACATTTGCACAACTTCATTATCCCCTTTTACCCATTTTTAATGGGTACAGGGTATAAAAATACGACACAAGAAAAAGTTTTTGGAAACACTTTTCTAAAAACATAAAAATCAGATAAATTAATACGCGAATTAAAATTACGAATGTCTTTTTTTTAAAAATTAGGTCATAAAAATAATTTTTAATTTTTTAATTTTGTCTAAATGTGAAGTCCAAATGTATGCCGATGATGTGCAAATGTATGTTAGTCGTCCGTTAGCCAAAATTTCTGAGTGTATTAGTATTTGTAATAGCGAACTAAGTGTAATTAGTGATTGGGCTAAGAGAAATGGGTTAAAGATAAATCCTAAAAAATCAAAATGCTTAGTCATATATAAGAAATGCTATAAAACAGACAAATTGCAAAAGCTTGAAATTGACAGTACTTAAATAGGCTATGTGGAAAAGACAGCTAATTTAGGATTTACATTTGACAACACATTAACATGGGATGATCATATAAACCAAGCACTTGGTAAAACATATGGAGTTTTATACCCACAACAACAAGAAAATTGATCGCTAAAGCTTACCTTCTCCCAAAGCTCTTTTATGGCATAGAGGTTTTTGGCAATTGCAACTCAACATATAGGCGTAAATTAAATGTTGCATTTAACGATATTGCCAGATATATATTAAATAAAACGAGAAGGCCAAGCTAACTTCTTCTTTGCCGAAGTTTTTATACCCTTGCAAATGTTTTAATACATCAGAGTTTAAGAACGCCAGCATTAAAACAAACAATTTTTCTACATACAACACACTTTTCGACCGATAGTTCCTATGACAGCTATAAGATATAGTCATCCGATTTTGACCAAAACTTCAAAATCTGTATAAAAGCGTATAATATTAATAATTGATGAAGTGAGACACGTTAACATTAAAAACAAAAAGTTTTTCTCATTAAAACCCACTTTTCGACCGATAGTTCCTATGACAGCTATAAGATATAGTCATCCGATTTTGACCAAAACTTCAAAATCTGTATAAAAGCGTATAATATTAATAATTGATGAAGTGAGACACGTTAACATTAAAAACAAAAAGTTTTTCTCATTAAAACCCACTTTTCGACCGATAGTTCCTATGACAGCTATAAGATATAGTCATCCGATTTTGACCAAAACTTCAAAATCTGTATAAAAGCGTATAATATTAATAATTGATGAAGTGAGACACGTTAACATTAAAAACAAAAAAGTTTTTCTCATTAAAACCCACTTTTCGACCGATAGTTCCTATGACAGCTATAAGATATAGTCATCCGATTTTGACCAAAACTTCAAAATCTTTGTAAAAGCGTATAATATTAATAATTGATGAAGTGAGACACGTTAACATTAAAAACAAAAAAGTTTTTCTCATTAAAACCCACTTTTCGACCGATAGTTCCTATGACAGCTATAAGATATAGTCATCCGATTTTGACCAAAACTTCAAAATCTGTATAAAAGCGTATAATATTAATAATTGATGAAGTGAGACACGTTAACATTAAAAACAAAAAGTTTTTCTCATTAAAACCCACTTTTCGACCGATAGTTCCTATGACAGCTATAAGATATAGTCATCCGATTTTGACCAAAACTTCAAAATCTGTATAAAAGCGTATAATATTAATAATTGATGAAGTGAGACACGTTAACATTAAAAACAAAAAAGTTTTTCTCATTAAAACCCACTTTTCGACCGATAGTTCCTATGACAGCTATAAGATATAGTCATCCGATTTTGACCAAAACTTCAAAATCTGTATAAAAGCGTATAATATTAATAATTGATGAAGTGAGACACGTTAACATTAAAAACAAAAAGTTTTTCTCATTAAAACCCACTTTTCGACCGATAGTTCCTATGACAGCTATAAGATATAGTCATCCGATTTTGACCAAAACTTCAAAATCTGTATAAAAGCGTATAATATTAATAATTGATGAAGTGAGACACGTTAACATTAAAAAACAAAAAGTTTTTCTCATTAAAACCCACTTTTCGACCGATAGTTCCTATGACAGCTATAAGATATAGTGATCCGATTTTGACCAAAACTGCAAAATCTTTGTAAAAGCGTATAATATTAATAATTGATGAAGTGAGACACGTTAACATTAAAAACAAAAAGTTTTTCTCATTAAAACCCACTTTTCGACCGATAGTTCCTATGACAGCTATAAGATATAGTCATCCGATTTTGACCAAAACTTCAAAATCTTTATAAAAGCGTATAATATTAATAATTGCTGAAGTGAGACACGTTAACATTAAAAACAAAAAAGTTTTTCTCATTAAAACCCACTTTTCGACCGATAGTTCCTATGACAGCTATAAGATATAGTCATCCGATTTTGACCAAAACTTCAAAATCTGTATAAAAGCGTATAATATTAATAATTGCTGAAGTGAGACACGTTAACATTAAAAACAAAAAAGTTTTTCTCATTAAAACCCACTTTTCGACCGATAGTTCCTATGACAGCTATAAGATATAGTCATCCGATTTTGACCAAAACTTCAAAATCTGTATAAAAGCGTATAATATTAATAATTGCTGAAGTGAGACACGTTAACATTAAAAACAAAAAAGTTTTTCTCATTAAAACCCACTTTTCGACCGATAGTTCCTATGACAGCTATAAGATATAGTCATCCGATTTTGACCAAAACTTCAAAATCTGTATAAAAGCGTATAATATTAATAATCGCTGAAGTGAGACACGTTAACATTAAAAACAAAAAGTTTTTCTCATTAAAACCCACTTTTCGACCGATAGTTCCTATGAGCAAAGATATAGTCATCCGTTTTGACAAAACTAAAATCTGTAAAAGTATAAATAATAAATGTGAGACCGTTAACATAAAAACAAATTGACCGTATTCATAAGATATAGTCATCCGATTTTGACCAAAACTTCAAAATCTGTATAAAAGCGTATAATATTAATAATTGCTGAAGTGAGACACGTTAACATTAAAAACAAAAAAGTTTTTCTCAATAAAACCCACTTTTCGACCGCTAGTTCCTATGACAGCTATAAGATATAGTCATCCGAATTTGGACCAAAACTTCCAAATCTTGTAAAGCGTACTAAATTAATAATTGCTGAAGTGGGAGCCGTTAACATTAAAAACAAAAAGTTTTTCTCACTATAACCTCCTTTTAGACCGATAGTTCCTATGGCAGCTATAAGATAGAGTCATCCGATCCGGTCGGTTCCGAAAATTAAAGAGTGTGCAGTAAAAAGAAGACTCTGTGCAAAGTTTCAGCTCGATAGCTTTAAAACTGAGAGACTAGTTCGCGTAGAAACAGACAGACGGACAGACAGACGGACAGACAGACGGACGGACAAAGCTCAATCGACTCAGCTCGTCGTCCTGATCAAGAATATATATAGTTTATAGGGTCGGAAATGAATATTTCTATGCGTTGCAAACTTCTGGGCAAAATTATAATACCCTTTGCAAGGGTATAAAAATTATACACTTGTTATGAGTACGGTTGTAAGTTTAAATTCGTACTGCCTCACTTTATTGAGTGAGTTTGCTTTTATTAAAATATTTTCCTTAACTATATTCTAAGCTAAAGATGTGTGTGCAGAGACACAAGGATGGCTTTTCATACAATGCATGCGATCGTGACAGGACACAAGCCATTTTAAGTGGTTCCCGTCGGATGGTTTACCCCTTCAAGTACCTGTCCCTTGTCAAACCGTAATTAAATTTGACATTAGAAATGTGATATTTATGATAGGATGCGTTTTGTGTAAATGATATGTAACGCAACGTAGGAATCGGTTAAATAGTTAGTATACCGAGGCAAATCTCTGTCAAAAAGTGTTATTTGCAACAGTTTTAAAAACTTTCAAAAGTTTTTCTTGCTGTTCCAGCTGGAACGGTAACGGTGTACAGAAATGAATATCCAGGTACCAATACGTTAAACGAATACCGAAATTCATTAGAATCAAAACACAACCTTTAACCGAGTCTTATGTTTTACCAAAATAAACTTGATCTGTCTGCAAGTATAAGAAGTATATGTTCCATTAACAGGGTTTGTCCGAAAAGTAATAGGACATGAGCCAGTCGTTACAATTCTTTGAAATCTTTCAAAATGGGCTTCGCCAGCGCGGTTTCCAAGCATTGAAGGCGTCACGGAAGGCATTCTCCGGAATAGCCTTGAGAGCCGCGGTGCATGCTGCTTGGATCCCCTTTGTTCTAAATATATGAAATTCTGCGAATTTGTAGCTGATTGCCAAACAAATTCTGTTTCTGGGAAATGTCTAATCACATTGGTGACTGCAAATGACGATAACCTCCAATATTTGGGTCCAAAATATACGCATGCCAGAAATAAGTGCCTCGTGTGGTGATAAGCATTTGAAGCACAAAACCAAGCAATTTAACAAGTCTGCGACGTACATATACATAAGTATAAAAAACATTGAAATTAAACTTGACTTGCCGCAAGTATTCGAAGTTGATGTCCCCTACAAGTAATATTCATATGAATATTTTTAAATCGACTCGGCTTTTGATGCTGATCAAGAATATATATAATTTTTAAGATAAAAAATGATTCCCTTTGGCTGATACATACATTTGCACAAACCCAGTAAACTCTGTGTACACTCAGGAAAAAATTTGTCAAGTATTTTAGAAATTGGTCTTATTTCAAACAAATTTTCTAACAGAAAAATACGACACAAGAAAAAGTTTTTGAAAACACTTTTCTAAAAACATAAAAATCAGATAAATTAATACGCGAATTAAAATTACGAATGTCTCTCTCTTAAAATTAGGTCATAAAAATTGAGGGAAGCTTATTTCGGCTAGACCGAAGTTTATATACTCTTGGAGCATGATATATGCCTGCCAGTTTGTTATATGGCAGCTATACGATATATTTAGGCGATTACGATCAAATTCTTAAAAATTGTGCTGACGCAGATAATATTCATAACTGGAAAGTATAGTACACTAAGACTCGTTTTTCGACCGATCGTACCTATGGCAGCTATATGCTATAGTCATCCGATCCAGCCGGTTCCGACTATTTCCACCAAAAGACTTCGTGCAAAGTTTGGTAAAGATAGCTTTAAAACTGGCGGATGAGATAGCATGGAAACAGACGGACAGACGGACATGGCTATATTAACTCAGCTCGTCATGCTGATCAAGAATATGTATACTATGCGTTACAAACATCCGGACAATTTTAATATACCCTCTCCATGGGTGTACAAATTGAGCAGCGAATTTATTTTGACACAAGTAGTTAGAGTATATTAAGTTTGTGCAAAAGTATGTTAGAGGGAGAAGGAATCATATCCGACCCTATAAAGTGTATATATTCTTGATCAGCATCAACAGCTGAGTCGATATAGCCATGTCCGTCTGTCTGTCCGTCTGTCCGTCCGTATGAACAAACAGATCTCAGAGATGGTAAGAGATAGAGGTTTGACTTGTATGGGACAAATGCTTCTTATACTTGCAGGCAGATCAAGTTTATTTTCAATTTTTGCCACGCCCCCTTCCGCCCCCGCAAGTTTGAAAAAACGTCATATCTTTCTCAGTTTTGTAGATAAATGGTTTGTACCTGGCTGTCTGTGGCCCAGCGGTTAGTGTGCTGGACTGCTGGGCGGGAGGTCGTGGGTTCGATCCCGCCTTTGAACATCTAATAATAAAAGTTTATTTCTTTCCTTAGAAAAATAGCTTTTACACATACGGTCACCTTCACCCAGCTATTGGCGCCAGCTGTGAAGTAATCTAGCCATAAAAAAGCAAATTCTCAAACTTTGCCGTTCGGATTCGGCGTTAAACTGTGATCCCTTTCTCTTGTGCGAAAAATGTAAAGCACACACGCCAAGAGATTGTGAGAAGCTTGGCTTGGCCCCGTTGGAGGAGCTGTATAGCCAATTTTACATTTACCTTCTAGAGATAGTTTGTAATTATCGATATGTATCGATTTGCCGAAGAAATGATAAAGATCGGATGAACGGTTCTCAAGTTATGAGCAATAAAGGAAACCAACCCCCTTTCACAACCAACTCCGCACAATCTTAGAGAGAGAGAGAGAGCGAAACTTAAGGATGAGCGCAGCAGCAGCACTGCATTCAGCTCCTACTCCAGGTACAGAGCATTTTATTGTCGGGCTTGACCGACTTTCTCACTTGTTAAACCCTAGCAAAAGGGTATTATAATTTTGCCCAGAAGTTTGCATTTTGCCCGTCTGTCTGTTTCTACGCAAACTAGTCTCTCAGTTTTAAAGCCATCGAGCTGAAACTTTGCACAGAGTCTTCTTTTTACTGCACACTGCTTATATGTCGGAACCGACCGGATCGGATGACTATATCTTAAAGCTGCCATAGGAACTATCGGTCGGAAAAAGGGTTTTATTTAGACAAATTGTTTGTTTTAATGCTGCCTTTCAAAAATCTAATATATTAAAATATTTGCCAGGGTATAAAAACTTCGACAAAGACGAAGTTAGTTTGGCCTTCGCGTTTTTCTTATCAAAAGAACATAAGAACTGCTGGCATATAATAATCATATTTCGGTTATATATACATATATAAATATTCGCTGGAATTTGGTAATCATTCAAATTTTTTGTATTTTATTTGACTGTAGCAATTCTCTGAGCTTTAGTTTAATTTCACTGCTTGGACGCGCACAATCAAATAATAATGTTAATTCGTATACTTTTGCCTTTGATTTTGGCTTTAGTTTTGTTGCTACTAACAGCTGATAAGGGTAAATGAGAAGACAGCACAATATTACTTACAAAAATTCATAGCGATTTGATATTGCAGTTCTGGCCGAGTTCGATGAAGACGACCTCATAACTAAGAATACAATTGCAAAAGGTAAATGAATGGGGTAAGAAGTGAAATTATTTAAGCGAATGGAATGTGTGCCTTAATAAGGGTAGCTGGCATGTACCATTAGTTAATTGTCCTGATGCTCCCAAGTTCTCTGGTAAGAGTGTATTATACGAGGTTTGCTTTTATATGTGCAACTGTTTGGACTCCTTGCACAGGAGTAAGCGGTTTTTTCAATTTAAATCCTATTATTTGCTTCCATTCCCAATAAAACAATTTGTCCTTACTAAAACTGAGTGATCTAAGTGCATTTTGTGTTTAACTCGCTCTTCATATTCATTGACTCGGTTCAGTCGATTTGAGTATTCAAAATTTCACATTTAATGTGACTGAATGCAATAGAAATTTATTCCGTTGTGTACTCATTGTTGTTCACAGTTTGAGTGCACTCATACAGACCTCTAATGCGTAGGACACTTTCATATCCAGTATATGGCCTAATCACAATTTTTTGGTTTTTTTTTTTTGTAGATTCAGAAGTTACTTGCCGATCTGATCAATTCAACTGCGGCAATGGTCGATGCATTGCAAAGCGTTTGAGATGTGATGACGATGACAACTGTGGCGATGGGTCCGATGAGCGAGATTGCGATCCTCAGTTGGATTTTCCCAAGGAATCGTTTATTTCTAAGCGATCGGTTGGACATGGCTATTATGACAGACACAGACACGATCGCAGTGCTGAGCCAGTAAGTATGCAGAATTAGTTGGTAAGATGAGTGGTTGTGGTTTATTCCGATCACTCTTTAAATCAATATGTATCGATATGTCGATAGGTAGTATATATTTATTTAATGGCTTGGCTTTGTGTAGACATCAGCCTAAAAATTGTTTGAATTTTACAAAGAGGACTTATGTTCTAGTTTTGCATTTATACATTTGGGTCATTCTTTTATAAACCGAACAGTTAAAAATTTTTATACTCTGTACCGAAGGTACATAGAGTATATTAACTTTGTGCAAAAGTATGTAACAGGGAGAAGGAATCATTTCCGACCCAATAAAGTATATTTATTCTTGATCAGCATCAACAGCCGAGTCGATATAGCCATGTCCGTTTGTCCGTCGGTCTGTCCGTCCGTCCGTCTGTCCGTATGAACAAACAGATCTCAGAGATGGTAAGAGATAGAGGTTTGGCATGTATGGGACAAATGCTTCTTATACTTGCAGGCAGATCAAGTTTATTTTCAGTTTTTGCCACGCCCCCTCCCGCCCCCGCAATTTTGAAAAAACCTCATATCTCCCACAGTTTTGTAGATAGATGATTCGTGCCTTCTAGAGATAGTTAGTCATTAGCAATATGTATCGATTTGCCGAAGAAATGTTAAAGATCGGATGAGCGGTTCTCAAGTTATGAGCAAATAAGTGAATAACCCCCAACCACCCCCCCTCCCACCCATCACAACCAACTCCGCACAATGTTAGAGAGAGAGAGGGAGAGGAAGAGAGAGAGAGAGAGAGAGAGAGAGAGAGAGAGAGAGAAAAGAAACTTAGCGATGAGCGCAGCAGCAGCACTGCATTCAGCTCCTTCTCCAGGTACAGAGTATGTTATAGTCGGGCTTGACCGACTTTCTCACTTGTTTTATTTAAATAAAAAAATAAAAAGTTGATTAAAAAGTTGATTATAGCCGGCTCTAGGTCGTGAATAAAAACACAATGTTTTTTTTAAGCATTATTTCCAATATATTTCGGAAGCGCATCGGCCTCCGTCTTCAGGGATAAAATTTATGACACGTCTGTTCCGCTTAACGGGGAGTTCAATACTCCACGATTTTATGAAAAAAATTAAAAAATCGTCAAAAACGAAAAAATGGAAAAAAAGGGTTTTTTACAAACGGGATTTCTCAGGTTTGGTCTATCGGACAGCTTTCAAGTTGATATTGGTGATATACGAAACCTGAGAAATCCCGTTTTTTAAAAACCCTTTTTTTTCCATTTTTTACAATTTTTGAAATTGTTTATAAAATTGACAAAACATTTTTGTGCAAAACCGCAAATTACGTTTTGAAGGGCTGGATCCAATTCGATTGTTTGTAACCTTGCAGAGAAGGTAATCAATCTCCGACCATATAAAGTATATATATTCTTGATCAGCGTGACGAGCTGAGTCGATATAGCCATGTCCGTCTGTCCGTCCGTCTGTTTCTATGTTATCTTCCACCTCAGACCAGATATTCACACTACGACAAATCCTGTAGAAGACCTACGAGAGAGGCATCAAAACACACCACCTTTTTGTTGATTATAAATCAGCCTTTGACACGCCGATAAGGTCAAGCCCTGTCTACCTTTGGTATACCAGCAAATTACGTTCGACTTTGCATGATGACGTTGAGAAGTACGCAAAGCTCCGTCAAAATTGGAAAGAAACTCTCCGAACCATTTGATACCAAAGGAGGTTTTAGGCAGGGCGATACCTTATCGTGTTACTTCTTTAATCTACTGATGGAATATAGAATGCTCGAAAGAATGGACAATGACAGCAGCGTATGAAGCGGCGATTGGAGAAGTAGAATATATTCATTTATTTGTGATTTAGTTAATCTAATATTAAATTATTACAACTTACTGTTACTTCTAAAAGTAACTCTTATTTCATTTGTGTGCCTTTAGTTGTATAGTGTGTTTTTTTTTAGTGTGTATCTAAAAGTAAGGATTTTAATATTTAGATTTATACTATGTGTCCCATAGCAGGTAATTGTCTTATAAGTGTAGAGCCGGTGAGATTTTGAAACGTGATGAGTGTTTAGTTTATGATCTGGTTGTGTGATGTCAGCTTGTTGTTTGTAGGCGAGCTAAATCCTACGATTTGCCAGGTCATTTGGGTGGATTCTTAGGAGCCTTCTCCTTGCCCTGATCCCGTTGATCCTTCGCGATCTGAGTAGACGCCTGGCGAGGTAGTTTGGTTGTCCAAGTATTTCGGTGCCTGATTATTGATTGTGTCGCCAACCAGGGGGACGCCACACTCTCCCTCGATGTCTTGAGTGCGAATGAACCACTCAGCTCCGGTGATCCGTCTAAGGAATTCGGCCTGGGAGACCCTGATTTTGTTCAAGAAAAAAAGATTTCACCAGTTCATTTTAAAATGTTCTTGAGAACGGAACAATATCAACTCAATTTGAGTTTGTGCGTTCCTAAAAAAATAGTTCTTGAAGTGAGAACGTTGTTCTACAAATGAGAAACCGTTCATGCACTGTTTATGGTAACGTTTGTGCTTATATTTAGTCCAATGTTCCCGGTTTTCCCCCCTTTTTGTATATTTCTCTTCCGTTTCTCCCTTTCCAGGTGTGTCTTGCCGAACATAAATGTATGGGTGACCTTTGTGATGGTTACCAGCTATCCCCAGATAAGCGCACTTGCATAGACATCAATGAATGTGAGAATCCGGGAGTTTGTTCTCAGATCTGCGTCAACGAAATAGGCGGCTTCAAGTGCGAATGCGAGAAGGGTTACATGCGAGATCCCCGGAATCATACGCGTTGCAAGGCCAGCGAGGGTCATGCCTCACTGCTGGTGGCTGGTTTTCATCATATACGTAAAATTGCCCTGGATAACAACGAAATTACCGTTTTAGTTAATGATACCAATTATCTCAACGGTATGGCCTTTGCCTTTCGCACGGGCTTGATCTTCTGGAGTGAACGGGACACACAGAGTATTTACAAGGCACCCATTGATGTGGGGCAGGAGAAATCGGTGGTGCTGAAGCAGTCGAATGTAAGCTTCAATGGTCTGGCGGTGGATTGGATCTACCATCATGTGTACTACATGGATAAGGACAAACACACAATTGAGCTGACCGATTTCGCTGGAAATATGAGCAAGGTTTTGATAGAAGCTGCCTTCGATCGACCAGGTTCCATAGCCTTGGATCCTATTGAGGGTTGGATGTACTGGTCGGACAGTGGAGTTTCAGCGCGTATTGAACGTGCTGGAATGGATGGTTCGCATCGCACCACCATTATCAACAAAGATATCAGTGCTCCCAAAGGCATTACTTTGGATCTGGTGCGCAAGCGCATCTACTGGGTGGATGTATTTCCAAATACCATCTCAAGTGCCAACTATGATGGCTCACAGCGTCGTCAGATTTTGCACTCCACGGAGTATGTGAACTATCCTTTCTCGATGACCACCTTTGAGGATTTCATCTACTGGGTCGATCTTCATAGGCATTCCGTGTACAAGGCCAACAAATTCACGGGTGAGGGTGTGGAACCCATCCCCGTAAGCATGGTAAGACTTCTAGTGGTGTGTAAAGTGGTAGGATCTATTACTAATCTTGCTCTTTTAGGTTGATTATCCTGTGTTCATACATATCTATCATCCCTACCGCCAACCCGATGGCATTAATCATTGTCAGTCCATGTATGGCCATTGTTCTCATCTCTGCCTGCCAGCTCCGCACATCAATGACTATAGTCCACGCATCTCCTGCGCCTGTCCCACCGGATTTAAGCTGATGGCTGATGGCTTCAACTGTCGTAAGTAGCTTCAAAAGTGCACTTTACCATTTTAAACGTGTAAGTTGCTTTGGCAATTGCTAGGCTAAGCTGGCTTCTTTTTGTGGTCACCTCTAGGATCCTGTCTAGTTCTTGTTTATTACCAAAAAAAAAAAAAAAACAAAAAAAGGAGTGTGTGTCATGGGACGCACGGTACGAGCGAAGCTTTTTACGTTCATACAACCGACTTAAGTTACGGCAAAAATACACCTTTTGGATTCTGCACTCAAAAAAAAATCAATCCATATGGGATCAAATCAATCCTTAGCGGTAATGAAAACAACGTAATCCCGAATATGCTTGAACCAATCGGAAAAAGGATTGAGTTGATCTGCCCTTTTTGATCCCAAGAAAGATTACAAATATCCCGGGGTAATCCTTTAAGAGATTGAACTTTATTATAGTTTTAGAAAAAAAAAAAGTTTTAATCCCAAAGCTGTATCATTTTTGGCATGTTTGACTGTTTAATTTGAGGAAATAGACAACTCTTCTTCGCTTCCTCCGAGGCATACGCCATAGGACATCCTTATCAACTTCCAACTGGGTTTATTTAAGACTTCTGAAAAACAAAATGTACAATTTGTTGTGCTCAACTGGGATTCGAACCCACAACCACGCGCGTGAACATGAATGGAATGGCATTTCATCGCACACCACCAACCCCATTGTTGTTGCTGCATGTCTAAAAGGCTACTTATATTTCTTCGCTCTCCAATTTATGGACATGTGATCTCGAAAGGGATTGAAGTAAGCACATTTGGAATGATTCAAGTTCGAAAGGCATGAGTCAATCCTTATAGGATTGAATTGTGTAGAATATCCTGAAAGTCGAGATTGAATTTTCAAGCTCATGCCGGGCTTACTCCAAGATTAAAAAGATTGAAAATATCTCGCCTTTTTTTTCTGTGTGTATAAATAAATGTTATATAATTTAAAAAATAATAGGTCACTGTCAAGTCGCTGTTAAGTCACTGTTAAGTCACTGTTAAGTCACTGTTAAGTCATTGTTAAATCACTGTCTAACAGATAACATTATAGTTTATAGCACAAAATTCAAAACTTGACCCCAATGCAGCCACTCTCTGGTGATCCCCACCAAATCCCTACCAGACCTAAACCAGATCTCCACCTGATCCACCCCAGATCCTCACCAGATCCCCACCAGATCTCCATCAGATCCCCACCAGATCCCCACCAAATCTTCACCTGATTCCCACCACTTCCACCTCACACTATCCCACACCACACACAACCCACCTGCTTCTACTGTAAAGATAAAAGATGCTGATTTTGCAAATACAAAAAGAGAGAATTCAAAGACATCCCCCAAAAAAATCTGTCGCAAAGACAAAATTTTTCAAGATTTACTCCCCCAGTCGGACGTCCGTAAAAAAGCTTCGCTCTAAAAAAAACTTTGCTTAGTTCTTATTAAAAGCTTCTTAATTTTTCATCGATAAATTAACCAATTGCTTTCGTTCCTGCATAGACATCGATCATTGTGAGAATCCGGGAGTTTGTTCTCAGATCTGCGTCAACGAAATAGGCGGCTTCAAGTGCGAATGCGAGAAGGGTTACATGCGAGATCCCCGGAATCATACGCGTTGCAAGGCCAGCGAGGGTCATGCCTCACTGCTGGTGGCTAGTCGTCATGATATTCGTAAAATTGCCCTGGATCACAACGAAATTACCGTTTTAGTTAATGATACCAATTATCTCAACGGTATGGCCTTTGCCTTTCGCACGGGCTTGATCTTTTGGAGTGATCGGGACACACAGAGTATTTACAAGGCACCCATTGATGTGGGGCAGGAGAAATCGGTGGTGCTGAAGCAGTCGAAAGTAAGCGATAATGGTCTGGCGGTGGATTGGATCTACCATCATGTGTACTACATGGATAAGGACAAACACACAATTGAGCTGACCGATTTCGCTGGAAATATGAGCAAGGTTTTAATAGAAGCTGCCTTCGATCGACCAGGTTCCATAGCCTTGGATCCTATTGAGGGTTGGATGTACTGGTCGCCCAGGGGAGATTCACCGCGTATTGAACGTGCTGGAATGGATGGTTCGCATCGCACCACCATTATCAACAAAGATATCTGGTACCCCACTGGCATTACTTTGGATCTGGTGCGCAAGCGCATCTACTGGGTGGATGGATGTACTACATACAATCTCAAGTGCCAACTATGATGGCTCACAGCGTCGTCAGATTTTGCACTCCATGGAGTATGTGAGTTCTTCCTTCTCGATTACCACCTTTGAGGATTTCATCTACTGGACGGATATTGATAGGCAGTCCGTGTACAAGGCCAACAAATTCACGGGTGAGGGTGTGGAACCCATCCCCGTAGGCAGGGTAAGACTTCTAGTGGTGTGTAAAGTGGTAGGATCTATTACTAATCTTGCTCTTTTAGGGTTTTCATCCTAAGGTCATACATATCTATCATCCCTACCGCCAACCCGATGGCATTAATCATTGTCAGTCCATGTATGGCCATTGTTCTCATCTCTGCCTGCCCACTCCGCACATCAATGACCAGAGTCCACGCATCTCCTGCGCCTGTCCCACCGGATTTAAGCTGATGGCTGATGGCCTCAACTGTCGGAAGTAGCTTTAAAAGTGCACTTTACCATTTCAAACGTGTAAGTTGCTTTGGCAATTGCTAGGCTAAGCTGGCTTCTTTTTGTGGTCACTTCTGGGCTCCTGTCTAATTATTGTTTGTTCACAAAAATAAATTTTGGTAAATTCCTAATTCGCTTTTTGTTTTTCATCCATCAAATTTGAATTTGAAAAACAAGTTAGAAAGTTGGTAAGGCCCGACTGTAATATTCTCAGTACCTGCAGTGGCAGCTGAAATTAGCGTACTTCAGTGTTGTTCATCCGAGCATTTAGCAGCAGATGGTTCTAGAAAGTGCGAACCATTTATCTACAGAACTGTAACCCCTAAAAGTCTTGTATCCAGATGAACAAAAATTTGTCAAAATCGGATTCCGTGAACCAATTAATCTTGATGCCAATACAAATGGCCCTAGAGGCTGTCCTCTGGGCTTGCATAACAAAGAAACCACATGGATTTGGGAATGCGTAGATGATGACTGCAACCAGAGAAAAGACCAAATCTTCCCACCCATTGGGGATGTATTGCTGGAAATTGAGTGTGCTCCTGGATACCAACTGTTGCCAGATAAATTTCAAGGAAAACTGAGTGTGTAACTTATTAAGTGTATTTTGGATTGCTGGATTCAAAAACCGATGTCAAATAATTTTTTAAGGGAACGTTTTACCCGTTATATGTGAAGTAAAAAGGGTTTAATCAAATTTAATCAAGAATCATTTCCGACCAAATAAAGTACAAGGTACAAGTACAAAAGAAGTCTCCCTATTGGAAGATGCTCTCATTTTTGCAAATGGCCGCCAATGTCAAATCTGTTTTGACATTTGTGGACTAGACAGATACAGAATACAAGTGAATAAGCCATGGAGCGATACACTCCCCAAGAACGCGGAATAATTGTGAATTGACGATTTTTCGACCAAAATCATAATGAGCGATGAGGCTCATTTTCACCTCAGCGGGTATGTGAACAAGCAAAATTATCGCTTCTGGGGAACCGAAAATCCGCGAGTGATGCACGAGGAGACCTTGGAAGCCCTCAAGGAAAATATCCGACACGAATGCGAGAATTTATCGCCCGAAACGCTCGCCGAAGTGATGGAAAATGCCATAAAACGAGCCCGTATGGCAATCAATTGTGACGGCGCCCATTTGTCCGATATCATCTTCTCGACTTAACACAATTAATTCTAAAGGTCTAAATAAACATAATCAAAAAACAGAATCGAAGTTTTTCATTTAGAAAAAAAATAAGAGCCAAAAAACATCGGATGACTTTTTTTGCGCCACCTTGTATATATATTCCTGATCACCATCAACACCCGAGTCCATATGGCCCTGACCGTCTGTCCGTCTGTCTGTATGAATACCTTGAACTCCGAAACTAGAGCAGGAAGGGCCACCAAAATGTAAATGTTTGCTTCAATCCACAATAAACGAGAGCGTAAGTTAAAGTCGGCTCTTACCGACTTCGATATACCCGTTACTCATGAAAAAACATGTTTAACAGTGTTCCTGCGTTCCTTACTGTGACCATCCAAAAAGTATGCAACATTTTTTTAGGGTGGGTGGGGTGGTAGCGGGGGGGGCTGTGGTTCACTTTTTTGCTCATAACTTGAGAACCGTTCATCCGATCTTTATCATTTCTTCAGCAAATCGATTCATTTTGCTAATTACTAACTATCTCTAGAAGGTACAAAGTGTTTATCTTCAAAACTGTAGGAGATATAACGTTTTTTTTTTTCAAATTGCGGGGGCGGGAGGGGGCGTGGCCAAAATTTGAAACAAACTTGATCTGTGTGCAGATAAAAGAAGCATTTGTCCCATACATGTCAAACCTCTATCTCTTACCATCTCTGAGATCTAGGTGTTCATACAGACAGACGGACAGACGGACGGACGGACAGACGGACAAGTCTATATCGTCTCGGCTGTTGGTGCTGATCAAGAATATATATACTTTATATGGTCGGAAATGATTCCTTCTGCCTGTTACATACATTTGCACGACTTTAGTATACCCTTTTTACTCTACGAGTAACGGGTATAAAAATGTTAAATAACTCGAGCAATTTTTAAACTCACATTTATATTCGCAGTATCTATAATCCTTGAAAGTTTCAACAAGATCGGATAATAAATAGCAGAGTTAAAAAAATGTCGGATACTTTTCGGATGTCACCCCTTAGGAACACAGGAACGCCATTAAACATTTCTTTCCATGAGTAACGGGTATATCTGGTAATTTAAATATTAGACTGGTCCAGATTTAAAAAATTCTGGAAATTGCCAAATGTCCCGAAGGATTCTGAAAGTTTGACACAAAAACATAATTGGCAAGAGGCCTCGGAAGTTCGAAAATTCGACTTAATTCTGGTGGCTACGGCTTCAACGGTATAAAGCTGAAACTTTGCACAGGTGTCTTTTGTATGGTCAGCTATAACATAAATTTTAATTTTCCGTTTATGTAAAATTCAGAAGAAACACATAGCTATTTGACATCAGCAACCAGTTCGATGACAATTGCTTCTATGAAAATTTCGTATCCTCTGTAAGCTACAACCACCAAATTAAATATTTATCAGTTTTAAATGTTCCCCCACAATATATTTAAGTTTCAGCCCAACTGTCACATTTTATCTAGTAGCTGCCCTAGAAAGTGTTGCTCTTGAAATAGAATCTAGTGAGAAAAACTTCTTCGCTATTAAAGGTACCTTAATGAAAATTAATATTTATTGATTTTATGTACTTCTCCATTATATAGACAGAGTTTGGGATCATCGAACCTGTTAATAGTGAATTTTTCGTAAATATCTTATATTAAATAATGAAAAATCAATATATTTAATTACAAATTAGATTTATTGACTCTTGGATTATTTTTTCGATATTCAGCGACAACTTGGATGAGATACTGCTTACTTTCTTCATCACTTTCTGCATCGTCCACTTCTAAAACTGGCTTTAAGGCACCACTTCTATGAAATTTTTTATACTCTGTACCGAAGGTACATAGAGTATATTAAGTTTGTGCAAAAGTATGTAACAGGGAGAAGGAATCATTTCCGACCCTATCTCTTATATAAATGTGTACGCCCGACTGATATGGTGACATATTATCAACGCCCAGCCCAAACGGCTTATCCTACAGGTTTGAGATTTGGCATAGACCTTCGTTTAGTTATGCAGGCGCGCACTAAGAAAAAAAATTTGGAAAATGTTTCTTCCAAGTGACTGAAAAGGCCAATTGAATGTTTGTTTGAACATAACGGTTGTTGCGCTCAGGCAATGTTGTGGAATTGATTTGCTGAGAGCGCTATAGAGAGAGAGTGAGAGCGTGCTGTATGCGTGTGTGAGTGTGTGTTTTTTTTTTACACAAAAAACAAACAAAAATCAAATAGCGAACTGCAGGTCTGATATTTGGCATAGACCTTCGTTTAGTTATGCAGGCGCGCACTAAAAAACAAGTAAGACCGTTGCAGTCGAGTAGCCCGACTTCAATATACCCTGTACAATTGACAACGAGAGCGTAAGTTAAAGTCGGCTCTAACCGACTTCGATATAACCGTTACTCATGAAAAACATGTTTCCTTAGGGTGACCATCCGAAAAGTATGCAACATTTTTGTAGGGTAACTTCTGAACCGTTCATCCGATTTTTATCATTTCTTCGGCAAATCAATTTATTTTGCTAATTACTAACTATCTCTTGAAAGTACGAATCGTCTATCTTCAAAACTGTGGGAGATATAACGTTTTTTCCAAATTGCGGGGGCGGGAGGGGGCGTGGCCAAAATTTGAAACAAACTTGATCAGCGTACAGATAAAAGAAGCATTTGTCCCATACATGTCAAACCTCTATCTCTTACCATCTCTGAGATCGACGCGTTCATACAGACAGACGGACGGACAGACGGACGGACAGACGGACGGACAGACGGACATGGCTAAATCGACTCGGCTGTTGATGCTGATCAAGAATATATATACTTTATAGGGTCGGAAATGTTTCCTTCTCCCTGTTACATACATTTGCACAACTTCATGATCCCCTTTTAACCATTTTCAATGGGTACAGGGTATAAAAAATTTGGAAAATTGTTCTCCGCAGTGTGTGAAAAGGCCAATTAAATGTTTGATTGAACATAACGGATGTTGCGCTCTGGCAATTTTGTGGAACGAGTTGATTTGAGAGAGCGCGAGAGAGAGAGAGAGAGAGAGAGAGTAAGAGCGTGCTGTGTGCGTGTGTGAGTGTGTTCTTTTTTTACAAATAACAACCAAAAAATCAAATAGCGAACAGCCTCATCCGATTGAATTGAATCTTATGGCACTTAGAAAACACATTGATAGCTTTATCAATATGTTGACCGTATTTAACAAAAAAGTAGTTAAAATTTCACAAAGCTAAAAGCCAAAAAATCTATCATAGCTGTGAACTGTCTCTGTTGTTATTAGTGGTGGTACGTGATCTCAACGATATTATCAGGATAGTGATGCCACAGTGTTGCCAAAACAGCTTATTTTTCAATTTAGCCTTTGCAGATCAAAAATCAGAGGGCAGCGGGAATTGTGACCTTTTTTAAAAATATATATTTATTGTTTCTGCTTTTAAAAAAGAAAAAGTCAAATTTGCGTCTTATTTTTCTATTTTTAAGAAATGAAGTTTCCCTGTTTTGGTTGCCGCATAATAAAGTCACATAGGTACACATGTTCAAATAGTTACATACTCTCATACTGTGTTGATTTACATAAATTGATCAGAAAAATTCCTGGAGATCTAATATTAAACAAATGAATATAGGTGCGCAATTATAAAGAACAATGTCCCTTGACAATTAATTCCTTACATAGTCCTTAGAACAGGGGTGCCCACAGCCATTCCGCAAAGCACGCATGTGTTGTTGTAGTACGCAAAGGAATAGCCTGCGCGTATAGACTCTACGCATGCCATAAGCCAAGGTATATGAAATCAAGGTAGTCGCACTCGCTCTCTTGCTACTTCTTATTTCAATGTCAATCAAGAAAATTTCGTGCGCGGAGATGCGTTGCTCTGAACTGCTGCCAACAGACTGACATTTAAGAAGGAAGCAAAGAGAGCGAGAGAGCGAGCGAGACTACCTTTTTGAGTATACCTTGCCATAAGCCAACAAAAAGCAAAAACAAAGCATATGCGTGCTCTGCGTTTTGTTGTTGCCGCTCTCAGACCTGAAACAGCAACTTCATATGTGCCTCTCTTCTCTCTCTCTCCGATGTCTCTCGCAAACTCGAATGCAACAACAAATTGCATTGCGCTATCAAGGCAGATCTGCGTAGCAACGACCACTCACACACACAAACAGAAATCGGGTTTCTCTTTCTCTCTCGTTTTGTTGTTACTGCTTGAAATATATTTAGTGCATTTGTATAAGTTCTGACGCGCTGGTAAGCTCGTTCTGGGCGCCCCTGCCTTAGAATACCCTATAGTCTGTTTAGCATTCACAAGACAGGGAGGGAAAAATGTTTAATTCTGGAATTTCCGCGCGACTTGAAAATTTGGTTGTGTCGGGACGGGATAGAATTTAATATCAGCCCACTGCATTTTCCACGCCTTTTCTTAATCCTCTTTTCCCAAATTTTGAAGTTATGTGCAAACGTAGCGAGACATAGAGCCAGCGTAATGTTGATGGCCGGATTGATTTATTTTAATCAACCGTAAACTCGAAACTGCCCAAAAATTAAGCAAATGAAGCCAATGATATTAAAAAGAATTTGCGTTTTAACAAATAGATTATATACAAACTGAGTGTTCAAAGAGCTATACAATTTTTTCTACTTGCTAAGATTATTTCAAAACTTGCACGCGGACGAAGTCGCGGCGGGTTCAGCTAGTAAAGTATATATATTCTTGATCAGCATCAATAGACGAGTCGATATAGCCATGTCCGTCTGTCCGTCTGTCTGTCCGTCTGTCTGTCCGTCTGTCCGTCCGTATGAACAAACAGATCTCAGAGATGGTAAGAGATAGAGGTTTGACATGTATGGGACAAATGCTTCTTATACTTGCAGGCAGATCAAGTTTATTTTCAATTTTTGCCACGCCCCCTCCCGCCCCCACAATTTTTAAAAAACGTCATATCTCCCACAGTTTTGTAGATAGATGATTTGTACCTTTTAGAGATAGTTAGTCATTAGGAATATGTATCGATTTGCCAAAGAAATGATAAAGATCGGACGAGCGGTTCTCAAGTTATGAGCAAATAAGTGAATCTGAATCACTCCCGGCCACCCCCGCCACCCACCACCCACCCTTTCACAACCAACGCCGCACAATCTTAGAGAGAGAGAGAGAGAGAGAGAGAGAGAGAGAGAGAGGGAGAGGTACAGAGTATATTATAGTCGGGCTTGACCGACTTTCTCACTTGTTTTGAAAGCCGTTTTGATGTAAAATTCGGTGAAACCTCTGGACCAACAGTGGCAATTTGTGAGCGGTTCAAGAAGGCATGGCCTAACATTGACAAGTCTAAGTTTGAGCCCGGAATCCTTGACGAAAAAGTGAGAATAGTCTTAAATGATATAAAAGACGGAACAATTGGATATTGCCGCCAACAACTTAAGAAATCTTTTAAAGAATTAATAGAGCTTGCATTAATTTTTCTCGGGGATACCTCATTTGGAAATATACGTTTTCGATCCCCAGGAGCAATGCACCATGCGCGATGGATGTCTAAAGCGCTGTACGTCCTAAAAATATTTCTGTTCATAAAACATTTTCAAGTGTCGAAAAAGGATTTTAGTGCGATAAGGGATGTAAGCCTTTTCATTATCAAGTTTTATGTAAAAGCATGGATTGGCTGCGCTAAGGTAGCGGAGGCACCGAACCAAGACCTAATTTTCTTGAAGTCCATTCAGGAATACACAATCGTTGACTCAGAAAATTCTTCTATAGTTCTCAAGAAAATGAAAATGCGGAGTTGGTTGTGATGGGTGGGAGGGGGGTGGAGGGGGTGATTCACTTATTTGCTCATAACTTGAGAACCGCTCATCCGATCTTTAACATTTCTTCGGCAAATCGATACATATTGCTAATGACTAACTATTTCTAGAAGGCACAAATCATCTATCTACAAAACTGTGGGAGATATGACGTTTTTTCCAAATTGCGGGGGCGGGAGGGGGCGTGGCAAAAATTGAAAATAAACTTGATCTGCCTGCAAGCATAAGAAGCATTTGTCCCATAAATGTCAAACCTCTATCTCTTACCGTCTCTGAGATCTGTTTGCTCATACGGACGGACGGACAGACGGACATGACTTTATCGACTCGGCTATTGATCCTGATCAAGAATATATATACTTTATAGGGTCGGAAATGATTCCTTCTCCGTGTTACATACTTTTGCACAAACTTAATATACTCTATGTACCTTCGGTACAGAGTATAACATTTGAAGCAGACTTGATCTGCGTGCAGACAATTATCAACATGTCAAGTTTGGCGGCTCTAGCTCTTATAGTCTCTGAGATCGACTCGGCTGCTGATGCTGATCAAGAATATATATGCTTTATATGGTCGGAAATGATTCCTTCTGCTTGTTACATACATTTGCACGACTTTAGTATACCCTTTTTACTCTACGAGTAACGGGTATAAAAATTTTAACTAAAAATCGTGTTACTGTGTGTCCGCAAGTAGGGTTGTCGAAAATTTCAAAAATATCTAAATCGATATTTTTGGCGATATTGAAAAAGTATCATTTCGATATAAATATTTTGGTGTCAAAAACATCGATATTATCGATATTTTTCAATTAACAATGCACAGGTCTATTGAGGTAATTGAGGCGTCATTTGACGCGTAATAAGAACTACAATCTGACTGCGCTTAAAAAATATAGATTTAATGTATATTTATTAAATCAACAAAAGATATTTATTTTTTATTTCATATATAACATAAGAAGTTCTGAAAACTTGTTCATGAATTGAAATTTATGGAACGAAAGCAGTGTTTACTTTTTTAATTCATCATCTTTAAACTAGAGCATTCGAACTACAAAGCATATAATAACTTATTCAGTTAAATCTTCGAAATTTAAAAACTTCTGATTTTACCAATAATCGTTAGACAAAGATTTAAGAGTGACGCGTTGAGTTATGTGCTGATCGGTCATTCGGCTTCTGGTGTCAGAAACCGCACTTTTTATAGCCGATGCCAATCGTTCCGATGGCACGGAGCTTCCCGGTGTAGTAAGATATGACAATGCGCAGTTAGAAAGCACTGGCAATGAGTCTTTCTCTGCAATCCAGAACTTAATAGGGTTCCAATTCCAATTGTACTCCAATAACACAGCCCAACAGTGTTTTTGGTGCAGGTCTATTTTTATCTGATTATGTTAATATAGATTGCACTGAACAAAACTGTATCATTGGATTTGTCCTATCAGCTCTTGTTTCCAAGATATGGCGGAAAAACGAAAAAGTTCAATTTTTGGCACTCTAGGATTTATGGAGGCCACACTAGGCA
Organism: Lordiphosa stackelbergi; assembly: GCA_018904235.1. Taxonomy (NCBI): domain Eukaryota; kingdom Metazoa; phylum Arthropoda; class Insecta; order Diptera; family Drosophilidae; genus Lordiphosa; species Lordiphosa stackelbergi. Next base: position 7,540 of record JAEIFU010001403.1, on the reverse strand, counting down.
CAAATATGTGAGTTTATGAGCTATTTGCGATTAAGAACATATCAATGCATTTATTAAAAATCAAAGGCGCTATATAAGTAGAGCAGAAAGTGTCTAAATTGGCCTCTAAAGACAGCAATTTTTCGATTTATAGCATTTTTATCAAAATAAATCATCCCGTTCAGATAGCGCGGTTCTTGGATTAATATATTCGCCATCTGAACATATAGTCCAACCTATGATCTAATTTTGTGATTTTTGTGGAATTTTAATCAGTTTATTTGGCAAAGTTATAGCCTGTTAAAGACGAAAATACATATTTAAATTTATGGGAGGAAAACTAGATTGTCAGTAAAAAAATTTATAGGAACTGTGAAAAGGCTACTTGTTTCCAAATAGAATTTATCATCTACATGTAAACATATAACACTTTATGCCTAATCAAGTAGTCTCCTTTCAGTTCCTATAAAGATTTGGAGTGACAATCTAGTTTTCCTCCCAAAAATTTAAATATGTATTTTTGTCTTTAACAGGCTATAACTTTGCCAAATAAACTGATTAAAATCCAAAAAAAAGATTAGATCATATGTTTGGCCATAGCTCAGATGGCAAATTATTTCCAACATGCCGGTAAGGCTAAGCACCTTGTTTTTTTGTTTCTAAATGAACAACACACCACCACAATAGGACACTTGACACCTTGATCTTCAGTTTCTGAATCACTTTGGTAATCCGTTCCAATTCTGCCCAAATTCCTTTTTGGGGGATAGAGCTCCCAGAATTCGCAAAATAATAGAGTGATTGAGTGTGTTCAACATATATCTAATTTGAATCGAGTTACATTCTTTGTATTACGTATTTCAGTTTCATGGGTTTACAATTCAAAATAAGTGTCTTAGAGTTTCAAATTAAATTTATAATGAATGCCTAAACATCGGCCACGTTGACAGACCGTAGGGCTAGGCTTGGTATGGGGGCGCAGGGCCCACCGATGGTTGATCGCTTGAAGGTTCCTGTCTTCATCCACAGGACTACAGCACGCACCTTCCCCTCAGCTCCCTGTGACCACTTCATCGACGACGCCTGTTATCCACATTTGAGAGGCACGTTGTCCTCGTGAATAACTACTACCGTGCCTGGTTGCAGATTGGTTGCCTCTTTACGTCCACTTGACGCGCTGCTGTAAGCTCAACGGTAATCCCCGCGAGTCGAATCTCTCCAAAATCTCTGCTTGATCGCTGAGACGAGTTGCCAGCGTTGCAAGTAGGTCCAGATTCGCCTCGGTTTGCTGCTGCGCGGATGCAGGCGGCAGCGTTGCGAGCGTTATGCCTATTAGAAGATGGGCGGGAGTTATGACTTCCACCGTCGTTGGGATTGCTGCTGTCGGCCACGATTGGCCTGGAGTTCAATACTGCTTCCACTTCGACCAGAATTGTTTGAAGTTCGTCCTCCTTGAGCAGTGCGCCTCATGGCCCTCAGCATTAGGTGTTTGGCCGACTTGACGGCCGCCTCCCAGAGACCGCCGAAATGCGGTGCTCTCGGAGGGATGAACTCGAACGTGAATCGGTGAGACGCAGCATATGCATGAATGCCTTCCATCTGGCCTTCTCCTTGGCCCATTAGTTGCTCCAGCCAGCGAGCAGCACCTGCAAAGTTGGTGGCGTTGTCGCAGTAAAGCTTCCTGATGGGACCGCGACGACCAATGAATCTGGAGAGGCATAAAACAAATGTATTAGAAGTCAAGTCCTTAACCAGCTCTAGATGTACAGCTTTCGAAGTGAAGCAGACAAATAGCGCAATGTACATTTTAAGAGGTTGTTTTCCCCGTATACCCAGAGATACTCTCACTGGTCCAAATAAGTCGACTCCGCTAATTTCGAACGGCCGATTGCCATGTAATCGGTCAGCGGGTAGATTTCCCATGATTTGCGATAATAATTTGGGTTTGTAATGAAAGCAATGCACGCTTTGCGAACAATGCCATTACATTCCTGTCTCGCGTTTATTAGCCACATTGTTTGTCGGAGCAAACCAACTAACGCTCGAGGTCCAGCGTGACAATTATTACGATGAATGTGCTGAAGGTACAATTCGACAAATCTGGAGCCTTTAGGCATCAATAGAGGGAATTTGCGTTGTGAGTCAGAGGGGCATGTAACAAGCGACCACCTACTCTAAGTAAGGACATTGAAATGTTGCCAAAACGCTCATCGGAAATAAAAGGATTGAGTTTTTGAAGAGCAGGTTGCAAGCACAACGACCTTTTAAGTTTTTCAATTTCAGTCGCATATACACTTTGTTGAACAGCCTCGACTGTTTTCAAGAAAGCAACTTCAAGTTCGTCAGAGGACGGAACGGTAGGAACTCCAGCGCAGTCCAGTTCGTCGATAAATGAGCGATGTATATATGCGACGATGCGTACAATTTGTAAATATGAAGAGAATTTGTCCACAAGATTCAGAATGGGGTTGATTTCCACATTGGCTACGACGAGTGCAGTGGCAGATTTTTCTTTTCCAGCGAAGCATCAACATCTGTCAGCTGAAGATGTGAATTTTGGGGCCAGTCCCACTCTTCCTTTTGCAAGAACTTTGGACCCAGAAACCAATTCGATGAGTTCACCTCAGTCACTGAGCAGCCTCGAGACGCTAAATCCGCCGGATTTTCCTTCGTTGGTACGTGTCTCCATATGGCAGTGGAAGTGATTTCTTGGATGTCTGCGATTCGATTTGCGACAAATGTTGTTAATTGGGATGGATGAGTCTGAAGCCAATGGAGAACCACCTCTGAATCGACCATAATACAATCTTTTCCACTTGAAGATTAAGTATCGCACGCACTTCTTCCCAAAGTTTAGCCAACAGATGAGCTGCACAAAGCTCTAGGCGTGGCACGGTTTTGGTTTTAAGAGGTGCAACTCGAGATCTTGCGTAGTAGGTACACCGATATACCACTAACTTCTTTTACACGAATGTAAAGGCAACATCCAAACGCTCTGGTAGAAGCGTCAGCAAAACCGTGAATCTGGCATGGAACCTTCTCATTGACACCAACGTATCTCGGTATGGAAACTGTGTATAAGTCTCGAAATGTATCTGCAATAATTCGTCCATTTTTGCAGCAGTGTTTCTGGTATGGGATCGTCCCAATCTAGGCTGAGAGTTAGATCTCTTGTAAAAAGATTTTTGCACTCGTTATGACTGGGCAAAGGAGTCCTAACGGATCGAAACACGATATAATGACAGAATCGACCTTTTTGTAGGTGATTTGTCGAATCGAAATCTTGTAACGAGTATTTAAAGACATCCTTATGGCGATTCCATACGAGGCCTAATGTCTTTAAGTCTCCTTGCTCTCCGGATGAAATCAGAGATTCTTCTGGCTGATTTTCCTCTAGATGACAATTCACAGCCCATTTTGTGAGAACGAATCCTGCTGATTTTTGAATGTCATCTAATTCCTTTCGCAATTTCTTCAATTCAACTATCGGATCAGCGCCTGTCAAAACATCGTCAACATAAAAATCGCTAGCTAGCGAACGAGAACCAGAGGATGCGAAGTTGGGTACAAATACTGGGATACTTCAAACATCTGACAGCTAAAAATGGAGCGCTGGCTGTACCATATGTCACGTGTTAAGAGGGTATATTTGTAACGGGTCAGTATTTGTACGTCTCCAGACAATCAGTTGAAAATTTCGCTGAGCCTCGTCAACCTCTACTTGACGGTACATTTTTTCTATGTCTGCAGTTAATGCGTATTTGCGACAGCGAAATTAAAGTAAAATGGCATACAGACAAGGATGTATGGTTGCTCCGACCATGAGCAGATCATTTAACGACACTTGAGTAGTGGTTTTGCACGAAGCATCGAACACTGCTCGTAACTTAGTGGACGTGCTTTGAGGTCGTTCCACACATTGATACGGGATGAAACAATGTGGAGTAGAGGGAAGGGAGGGAATTATCGGTTGCCGACATATGGACCGGTGTTATATATTCCTCCATAAATTTTACAAGCATAGCCTTGATATAGTGGTTTAGATTGCAAACGTCTTTCCAATGATAAAAACCTTCTTCTTGCTATGTCGTATGAGGAACCAAGGCTTTTGGGCTTGACTTAAATGGCAACGATACTTGCAAACGACCCGATGGCAAGCGAACAATGTTCTCGAGAAATGATTTTTCACACATAATTTGTTCTGGGGTACAAGTTTTGCCTCAGTTAAGTTTGGAACTTGTTCCAACTCCAAACGTTTTACCAATTTATCAAGAGGGCAGGGCTCTTGCAAAGTGCTCACCAGAGAGCATGATAATGGTATTTTTGGACCTGTTGACTTACAACGTCCTGAAACAACCCATCCAAAGAAACGGTATTTTGTAAGCTTGGTGCTTCTCTGCCTTGATTTAAATGACCATCTTTTAACAACTCAAAGAAAGCGTCACCGCAATAGCAGATCGACTTTGCGGTTTTTATAAAAATAGGGATCAGCAAGTTGCAGTCCATCAGGGACCCTCCATGATTCGTGAACTGATTTCTCTGGTTGATACGAGGAGATATTTTTTAGAACAACGAAATCAGCAACCATTTCGAAGGAGTGAGCACGAGCAAATAGTGGCCTGAACCATGTGATTAGCCGACAAGCTGGACTTTCAATGCCCAACAGGCTTATGTCCATTTGTTTTCGTTTTAATTGTAAACGCTTGGCCAATTCCTCGGTTATCGAATTAACTTGTGAACCTGGGTCAAAAATTACTCTGCCTGTCTGAGGATTGCATCCGTTGCCTTTGACATTAACAATCGCAGTTGCTAAAACGACCTGATCTATCTCAGATGCCACTGCATGGTTTGATGAAACTGAGTTTGTTGGGAGAACATTGGTGTCAGACTGAAAATTTGCTGGCAGATTGATGCCACATTGTCTGATTTTGCAGATGCTGTGGTCATTTCATTCGAGTATCGATGCAATAATGTATGATGGGGCTTAGAACAAACTCTGCAGTGTGACGACTTGCAGGCCGAAACATTATGTCCTTTTCGCAAACAGTTAAGACATAATGGGAACCGCCTAGCAAATTTGAAGCAGTAGAGACAGATGTTGACATAAAGGATGTGCATGAACTTATGTAATGATCATTTGATTTGCAAAATACGCATTTCGGATCAATGGCTTGAGTGGTGTGAGACACAGACAATGAGAAGTCTTGCCGGAGTTTTCTGGTGTGTCTCGCGAGTTGATTTACTTGGGACTTACAATGCCTGAAGTGACCTCATCAGCTGACAAATGTTGTTCCCCGCCTATTTAGTGCGGCTTCACAATCTTTCCACAACGGTATATTTTGATAATCGAGACTCTCTTCCCATCTAGACCTCGTTTTAGCATCCAACCTTAGACAGCTATGTGAATCAACATAGCGTTGAAATCTTCTTGTCATCACCTACTGATAAGTGACTCATATATGGCGGTGACAGTGTCAATTAAGGACCTTAACGATGAGGCAGATGGGTGAATGGGCTGAAGATCGAAAAGTTTTGCAATGCTATCAAAGAAAATCAAACATTCACAATCACGCCCTTTAACTTCAAGGCGGCTAATGCTTTGGGGATAATTTTCATCGCTCACCTAGAGGCCTTGACTGTGCCGAGAGCTTCTTTCCTCTAAACAATTTGGACAAGTGATTGAACTTCTCAACATTCGATAATGATTGGTCATTGTCAATAATACTTTCAAATAATCAATAAAATTTTTAAATTCTGAATAACTGCCACCAAACCTTGGCAATTTCGTAAGTGGAAATGCTGTTATGGCGAAACCGTTGTATTCAGAATTGATTCATTATGTGGTTGAACCTTGGGGCGGGCACCAGCAGAAATGAGCATTGCGCATGGATTGATACGCATAAATCCTCAAATCCGCTCGAGATGCCAATTCAGGATTTGCATTTTCAGTGTTGAGAGCTGCAGGTCAAATGCGCGGTCAATGTATTTATCTAAAATACCTAAACGACATTCTAGCTCTACTTTATTAAACGGAAACTGTTTTTGCCTTGATTGACTGTTGAATCCGTTTAATATGCTGCTTTACAACTTCCAGTTGGCCAAGGCATTCAAATTCTTCCGTCAACTCAAAATCATTGCTACCTTGCTTCGAAACAGCACGCCTTTTTTCCAGTCATTGTTTTTAATTTGTTTTTCAAATATACTTGCTAATTAACCCACTAAATTAATCCAACAACTTGTATTAACCTTTCACACAGCTCTGTCAAATGTTTGCCGCAATCGCTAAACCATTAATGTTGATGTACTTTGCAAAATTGATCACAACCTTTCAATTAGTTAGTTGGTGATGCTTTCTTCCCACTACTCAAATTGCAACCAATGTCTCTGTTACTGACCTATGCTAACGGCAGGAGAACAATAGAAAGCGATATTAATTCAAAGGTTCGAATCCTCTCATGCGACGAATTCGAAGAACCAAGGTACACAGCAATGTTCTAATGTGTTGGTGATGTAGCGAATTTCCAGAACTATTTGCAAAAGAGAATGAGGAGAGCAGCAACAACACTTGAATCCAGATGCGCACAAGTGTAGGGTCAATGTTTAGCGGTAAATGCTGCGCGAGCGCAACAACAAGATGCGTGTATATATGTTTGTAGCTTGCCAACGGAATCTGCGCTTAGCAACGGCGAAGTTGGAGACAAGCGACAATGCTGAAAAAGGAACGGTTTGCTAGGTATGCCGCTACGCCAGCCCAATATGCAAAATTTAAATGTATGCGTTTATGTCTGTGCACAAATGTATGTATGTAATATATGTATTATTATTATTTTTGTGCGGTCCTGCACAGATGTACGTATGTATGGGAATATGTAGCAATATATAATTGGTTTATTTTTTATAAAGCAACATGTATGTGTGTAATTAACTTACAATTTTACCAATAGTTTTGGTTGCACTTGTTACCTGGTGTGAATTGATGCCCAGCGAATTATGGCAATTTCAGTGATTTGCGTGGGTTCATGCCAAAACCTGAGAGATCAGCAGGCTACCAAGCGTCGCAGACCAATGTCTGACAATCTACGAGCGAGGGGGATCAATGATTGCGAACAAAGTGATGAGCGAGGTGTGAATCAAATGATTCCGAGCGAGGTTAAGAAGAGGATGTCCGAGCGACGGGATCGAAGATCAGGTATCGAGTGTATCCCGTGTTTGTGTCCACCCGGGGGCGCCATAAATGTTTGCCCAAATGGCAAATTATTTCCAACGTGCCGGTAAGGCACAAAGCAACTTGTTTTTTAAATGAACAACACACGCACCACAATACGGACACTTGACACCTTGATCTTCAGTTTTCGAATCCCTTTAATTGCCAAATGCAATGGCTCATTATGCTGCCCAATTCGCCGCACATGAGCAGACGAGAGCGGAAGTAACATTGAGTGATTGAGAGTGTTTAACATACATAGCTAATTTGAATCCAGACAAATTCTTTCTTATTACGTATTTCAGTTTCATGGGTTTACAATTCAAAATAAGTGTCTTAGAGTTACAAATTAAATTT